>OY744476.1:165397010-165463528 GCA_963556175.1 Tipula confusa
TATATATTTTAATGCAGTATTACTACTGATCACCCGAGTTTTTAATTAAGTTATCGTTCATTACAATCAAGTCACTATTACTTGTTTTATTTTTACTTTTGATTAGGTTAGTGCTACCTAGCTGGTTATCTCTGGTTGGCTTTGAGCTCACCCTCATTAGATTCAAATAGTATCATCAAGTTTTCAACGATATCTAAATTACAATACTGATTGTGACTTAATAACCGAATTTGTAGATGCTTTGAAAAACCGTCCACCTTTTTTGAAGTACAACATTACTATCTTATTTTATATTCTAACCAATGTCAATTTCAATTTCAGTCAAATGGTCATAACATCAATCACATATTATGCTGGCAAGCTCTTCTATTGGCATGCAAAAAACATAATCGGAAAATACTGATCTGGAAATTAAAAATAAAGGACCAATTTTGTGACACAATGAATGAAGCAAAACAAAAGATGGATACTTCTAAAAATAAAACATGTTCCGGTACAGAAGAATTACTTTTAAATTTGACAGGTAAAAGCTTACACAATCCTATAATATATGAATTTACTTTGACCTTTAGATCAACTACGTGATGCATTTTGACGATCATATTTTATGCTTTATACAGTGACTTCTTGTAACAAAAAACGAAGTTAAAATTGCAATTTGGATTCAAAACTTGTAATCGATAGCCTACTAATATTTAAAGAGACGAAGTTAATCGACAAAGGAAAGGAGTAGACTTCGGTTTTTGAAATGTTTGGAACTGTCTGTATTAAGCTGAAATCATCTACATTGCCCATTGAAATAAAGCAACTGATACAGAAGTGGAAATCACGTTGACCAACATATCGATCCGTCATTATCAGAAACCGAAAAATAGAAATCATCCCTCTAACAATGCTATAGGAAGTATTCTAACCGTTAATCTTTATCATGCAGTTAAACTTTTGGATTCTATAAATCAAACTGGGAATATGCAATGTTATGCAGATCAATAAATGTATGCCACGAATTTTTTTACAGTGTTTAACTTACTAACTAAAATGAGAATTGTAGACGCTGAAAATCGTTTAAATGGTAAGAACAAATATAAGATAAATTTATCTGGATTAGTTGGGCCGATATAGGAGAGAAAGTTGTAAATAAAGTGACGGGGTAGTGATTAAACGGTTACCTTCAAGTTTATGTTTCGTTTTGCAAATAAATCTGCATATGCATATTACTTAAACTTTTTTATTCCAGTTCTTTTTTCCGTATTTTCTCGTATAGCAAGATGAGAAAAAATTATTTCGTTATAAAAGCAACGAACATAACAAATTTATGTCATGTCACATGTTTTGTTAATGTTGTTTATCAATTATTAGTCTTATTTTCATTATACGCGAAAAAACCTACAGCAAAAGGTTAGATTCCTGGTTGTAACGCATATATAAAAAGGTTTAAGTATTAAATGAAAATTAAGTTACATTCCCAATTATAATATATTAAGGTACGTGTCCAAAATAAATGATGTAAGGCTAATTCATTTATAATAAAATTAGTTTGGACACACCTTATATTTAGTGGTAGGTATAAAGAGAAAATATTAAACCCATCAAATCAAGAGTGCTCCTCCTTATTACAAAAATTATCTAAATCGCCTGATAAAATTCATCATTTATACGCAAAAAACTATATATTCACCACATATGTAATATTTAGTGTGTTTCTAGGCTTTACTATTATAGGTGAACCAGCCTTGAAAAAATGCACTGGGCTTATTTTAATTTGAGAACCTACCTTAATGGTGCTATAAAAACTAATTCAAGACTCAAATTACAGTAAATTACAAACAACCGTGGAACTTAACCTTTGAATAGCCTATGAAAATTTCCAAATTCATTGATATTCAATAAAAGTCGTAATAGTGGCCCGATTGTGATGAATGATACCTTAATCAAAAGCTCTGGTCATCAGTTTTAATACTGCATTAAAATATGTAAACAATTTAACAATCAAAAGTAATGCCAAAAATAATAGCAAAGGGGTCAGCCTTTGCGAATTTCCGGATTTCTTTGAAATTCAATAAAAGTCGTAATAGTGGCCCGATTGTGATGAATGATACCTCAATCAAAAGCTCTGGTCATCAGTAGTGATACTGCATTAAAATATGTAAATATTTCGTCAATCAAATTTGATGCCAAAAAAATTAGCAAAGGGGTTAGCCTTTGCGAATTTCCGGATTTCTTTGAAATTCAATAAAAGTCGTAATAGTAGCCCGATTGTGATGAATGATACCTTAATCAAAAGCTCTGGTCATCAGTAGTGATACTGCATTAAAATATGTAAATATTTCGTCAATCAAATTTGATGTCAAAAAAATTAGCGAAGGGGGTTAGCCTTTGCGAATTTCCGGATTTCTTTGAAATTCAATAAAAGTCGTAATAGTAGCCCGATTGTGATGAATGATACCTTAATCAAAAGCTCTAGTCATCAGTAGTAATACTGCATTAAAATATATAAACATTTCAACAATCAAATTTGATGCCAAAAAAATTAGCAAAGGGGTTAGCCTTTGCGAATTTCCGGATTTCTTTGAAATTCAATAAAAGTCGTAATAGTGGCCCGATTATGTTGAATGATACCTTAATCAAAAGCTCTGGTCATCAGTTTTAATACTGCATTAAAATATTTAAATATTTCAACAATCAAAAGTAATGCAAAAAAGAATAGCAAAGGGGTCAGCCTTTGCGAATTTCCGGATTTCTTTGAAATTCAATAAAAGTCGTAATAGTAGCCCGATTGTGATGAATGATACCTTAATCAAAAGCTCTGGTCATCAGTTTTAATACTGCATTAAAATATGTAAATATTTCGTCAATCAAATTTGATGCCAAAAAAATTAGCAAAGGGGTTAGCCTTTGCGAATTTCCGGATTTCTTTGAAATTCAATAAAAGTCGTAATAGTAGCCCGATTGTGATGAATGATACCTTAATCAAAAGCTCTGGTCATCAGTAGTGATACTGCATTAAAATAAATAAACATTTCAACAATCAAATTTGATGCCAAAAAAATTAGCAAAGGGGTTAGCCTTTGTGAATTTCCGGATTTCTTTGAAATTCAATAAAAGTCGTAATAGTAGCCCGATTGTGATGAATGATACCTTAATCAAAAGCTCTAGTCATCAGTAGTAATACTGCATTAAAATATATAAACATTTCAACAATCAAATTTGATGCCAAAAAAATTAGCAAAGGGGTTAGCCTTTGCGAATTTCCGGATTTCTTTGAAATTCAATAAAAGTCGTAATAGTGGCCCGATTATGTTGAATGATACCTTAATCAAAAGCTCTGGTCATCAGTTTTAATACTGCATTAAAATATTTAAATATTTCAACAATCAAAAGTAATGCAAAAAAGAATAGCAAAGGGGTCAGCCTTTGCGAATTTCCGGATTTCTTTGAAATTCAATAAAAGTCGTAATAGTAGCCCGATTGTGATGAATGATACCTTAATCAAAAGCTCTAGTCATCAGTAGTGATACAGCATTAAAATATGTAAATATTTCGTCAATCAAATTTGATGCCAAAAAATTAGCAAAGGGGTTAGCCTTTGCGAATTTCCGGATTTCTTTGAAATTCAATAAAAGTCGTAATAGTAGCCCGATTGTGATGAATGATACCTTAATCAAAAGCTCTGGTCATCAGTAGTGATACTGCATTAAAATATATAAACATTTCAACAATCAAATTTGATGCCAAAAAAATTAGCAAAGGGGTTAGCCTTTGCGAATTTCCGGATTTCTTTGAAATTCAATAAAAGTCGTAATAGTGGCCCGATTATGTTGAATGATACCTTAATCAAAAGCTCTGGTCATCAGTTTTAATACTGCATTAAAATATGTAAATATTTCAACAACCAAAAGTAATGCAAAAAAGAATAGCAAAGGGGTCAGCCTTTGCGAATTTCCGGATTTCTTTGAAATTCAATAAAAGTCGTAATAGTAGCCCGATTGTGATGAATGATACCTTAATCAAAAGCTCTAGTCATCAGTAGTGATACAGCATTGAAATATGTAAATATTTCGTCAATCAAATTTGATGCCAAAAAAATTAGCAAAGGGGTTAGCCTTTACGAATTTCCGGATTTCTTTGAAATTCAATAAAAGTCGTAATAGTAGCCCGATTGTGATGAATGATACCTTAATCAAAAGCTCTGGTCATCAGTAGTGATACTGCATTAAAATATATAAACATTTCAACAATCAAATTTGATGCCAAAAAAATTAGCAAAGGGGTTAGCCTTTGCGAATTTCCGGATTTCTTTGAAATTCAATAAAAGTCGTAATAGTGGCCCGATTATGTTGAATGATACCTTAATCAAAAGCTCTGGTCATCAGTTTTAATACTGCATTAAAATATGTAAATATTTCAACAACCAAAAGTAATGCAAAAAAGAATAGCAAAGGGGTCAGCCTTTGCGAATTTCCGGATTTCTTTGAAATTCAATAAAAGTCGTAATAGTAGCCCGATTGTGATGAATGATACCTTAATCAAAAGCTCTAGTCATCAGTAGTAATACTGCATTAAAATAAATAAACATTTCAACAATCAAATTTGATGCCAAAAAAATTAGCAAAGGGGTTAGCCTTTGCGAATTTCCGGATTTCTTTGAAATTCAATAAAAGTCGTAATAGTGGCCCGATTATGTTGAATGATACCTTAATCAAAAGCTCTGGTCATCAGTTTTAATACTGCATTAAAATATGTAAATATTTCAACAATCAAAAGTAATGCAAAAAAGAATAGCAAAGGGGTCAGCCTTTGCGAATTTCCGGATTTCTTTGAAATTCAATAAAAGTCGTAATAGTAGCCCGATTGTGATGAATGATACCTCAATCAAAAGCTCTGGTCATCAGTAGTGATACTGCATTAAAATATGTAAATATTTCGTCAATCAAATTTGATGCCGAAAAAATTAGCAAAGGGGTTAGCCTTTGCGAATTTCCGGATTTCTTTGAAATTCAATAAAAGTCGTAATAGTAGCCCGATTGTGATGAATGATACCTTAATCAAAAGCTCTGGTCATCAGTAGTGATACTGCATTAAAATATATAAACATTTCAACAATCAAATTTGATGCCAAAAAAATTAGCAAAGGGGTTAGCCTTTGCGAATTTCCGGATTTCTTTGAAATTCAATAAAAGTCGTAATAGTAGCCCGATTGTGATGAATGATACCTTAATCAAAAGCTCTGGTCATCAGTAGTGATACTGCATTAAAATATATAAACATTTCAACAATCAAATTTGATGCCAAAAAAATTAGCAAAGGGGTTAGCCTTTGCGAATTTCCGGATTTCTTTGAAATTCAATAAAAGTCGTAATAGTGGCCCGATTATGTTGAATGATACCTTAATCAAAAGCTCTGGTCATCAGTTTTAATACTGCATTAAAATATGTAAATATTTCAACAATCAAAAGTAATGCAAAAAAGAATAGCAAAGGGGTCAGCCTTTGCGAATTTCCGGATTTCTTTGAAATTCAATAAAAGTCGTAATAGTAGCCCGATTGTGATGAATGATACCTCAATCAAAAGCTCTGGTCATCAGTAGTGATACTGCATTAAAATATGTAAATATTTCGTCAATCAAATTTGATGCCAAAAAAATTAGCAAAGGGGTTAGCCTTTGCGAATTTCCGGATTTCTTTGAAATTCAATAAAAGTCGTAATAGTAGCCCGATTGTGATGAATGATACCTTAATCAAAAGCTCTGGTCATCAGTAGTGATACTACATTAAAATATGTAAATATTTCGTCAATCAAATTTGATGCCAAAAAAATTAGCAAAGGGGTTAGCCTTTACGAATTTCCGGATTTCTTTGAAATTCAATAAAAGTCGTAATAGTGGCCCGATTATGTTGAATGATACCTTAATCAAAAGCTCTGGTCATCAGTTTTAATACTGCATTAAAATATGAAAACAATTTAACAATCAAAAGTAATGCCAAAAAGAATAGCAAAGGGGTCAGCCTTTGCGAATTTCCGGATTTCTTTGAAATTCAATAAAAGTCGTAATGGTGGCCCGATTATGTTGAATGATACCTTAATCAAAAGCTCTGGTCATCAGTTTTAATACTGCATTAAAATATGTAAACAATTTAACAATCAAAAGTAATGCCAAAAATAATAGCAAAGGGGTTAGCCTTTGCGAATTTCCGGATTTCTTTGAAATTCAATAAAAGTCGTAATAGTAGCCCGATTGTAATGAATGATACCTTAGTCAAAAGCTCTAGTCATCAGTAGTGAAACAGCATTTAAATATGTAAATATTTCGTCAATCAAATTTGATGCCAAAAAATTAGCAAAGGGGTTAGCCTTTACGAATTTCCGGATTTCTTTGAAATTCAATAAAAGTCGTAATGGTGGCCCGATTATGTTGAATGATACCTTAATCAAAAGCTCTGGTCATCAGTTTTAATACTGCATTAAAATATGTAAACAATTTAACAATCAAAAGTAATGCCAAAAATAATAGCAAAGGGGTCAGCCTTTGCGAATTTCCGGATTTCTTTGAAATTCAATAAAAGTCGTAATAGTGGCCCGATTGTGATGAATGATACCTTAATCAAAAGCTCTGGTCATCAGTAGTGATACTGCATTAAAATATGTAAATATTTCGTCAATCAAATTTGATGTCAAAAAAATTAGCGAAGGGGGTTAGCCTTTGCGAATTTCCGGATTTCTTTGAAATTCAATAAAAGTCGTAATAGTAGCCCGATTGTGATGAATGATACCTTAATCAAAAGCTCTGGTCATCAGTAGAAAAACAACATTAAAATATCTAAATATTTCAACAATCAAATTTGATGCCAAAAAAATTAGCAAAGGGGTTAGCCTTTGCGAATTTCCGGATTTCTTTGAAATTCAATAAAAGTCGTAATAGTAGCCCGATTGTGATGAATGATACCTTAATCAAAAGCTCTGGTCATCAGTAGTGATACTGCATTAAAATAAATAAACATTTCAACAATCAAATTTGATGCCAAAAAAATTAGCAAAGGGGTTAGCCTTTGCGAATTTCCGGATTTCTTTGAAATTCAATAAAAGTCGTAATAGTAGCCCGATTGTGATGAATGATACCTTAATCAAAAGCTCTAGTCATCAGTAGTAATACTGCATTAAAATATATAAACATTTCAACAATCAAATTTGATGCCAAAAAAATTAGCAAAGGGGTTAGCCTTTGCGAATTTCCGGATTTCTTTGAAATTCAATAAAAGTCGTAATAGTGGCCCGATTATGTTGAATGATACCTTAATCAAAAGCTCTGGTCATCAGTTTTAATACTGCATTAAAATATTTAAATATTTCAACAATCAAAAGTAATGCAAAAAAGAATAGCAAAGGGGTCAGCCTTTGCGAATTTCCGGATTTCTTTGAAATTCAATAAAAGTCGTAATAGTAGCCCGATTGTGATGAATGATACCTTAATCAAAAGCTCTAGTCATCAGTAGTAATACTGCATTAAAATATATAAACATTTCAACAATCAAATTTGATGCCAAAAAAATTAGCAAAGGGGTTAGCCTTTACGAATTTCCGGATTTCTTTGAAATTCAATAAAAGTCGTAATGGTGGCCCGATTATGTTGAATGATACCTTAATCAAAAGCTCTGGTCATCAGTTTTAATACTGCATTAAAATATGTAAACAATTTAACAATCAAAAGTAATGCCAAAAATAATAGCAAAGGGGTCAGCCTTTGCGAATTTCCGGATTTCTTTGAAATTCAATAAAAGTCGTAATAGTGGCCCGATTGTGATGAATGATACCTCAATCAAAAGCTCTGGTCATCAGTAGTGATACTGCATTAAAATATGTAAATATTTCGTCAATCAAATTTGATGCCAAAAAAATTAGCAAAGGGGTTAGCCTTTGCGAATTTCCGGATTTCTTTGAAATTCAATAAAAGTCGTAATAGTAGCCCGATTGTGATGAATGATACCTTAATCAAAAGCTCTGGTCATCAGTAGTGATACTGCATTAAAATATGTAAATATTTCGTCAATCAAATTTGATGTCAAAAAAATTAGCGAAGGGGGTTAGCCTTTGCGAATTTCCGGATTTCTTTGAAATTCAATAAAAGTCGTAATAGTAGCCCGATTGTGATGAATGATACCTTAATCAAAAGCTCTGGTCATCAGTAGTGATACTGCATTAAAATATATAAACATTTCAACAATCAAATTTGATGCCAAAAAAATTAGCAAAGGGGTTAGCCTTTGCGAATTTCCGGATTTCTTTGAAATTCAATAAAAGTCGTAATAGTGGCCCGATTATGTTGAATGATACCTTAATCAAAAGCTCTGGTCATCAGTTTTAATACTGCATTAAAATATGTAAATATTTCAACAATCAACAGTAATGCAAAAAAGAATAGCAAAGGGGTCAGCCTTTGCGAATTTCCGGATTTCTTTGAAATTCAATAAAAGTCGTAATAGTAGCCCGATTGTGATGAATGATACCTTAATCAAAAGCTCTAGTCATCAGTAGTGATACAGCATTAAAATATGTAAATATTTCGTCAATCAAATTTGATGCCAAAAAAATTAGCAAAGGGGTTAGCCTTTACGAATTTCCGGATTTCTTTGAAATTCAATAAAAGTCGTAATAGTGGCCCGATTATGTTGAATGATACCTTAATCAAAAGCTCTGGTCATCAGTTTTAATACTGCATTAAAATATGTAAATATTTCGTCAATCAAATTTGATGCCAAAAAAATTAGCAAAGGGGTTAGCCTTTGCGAATTTCCGGATTTGTTTGAAATTTAATAAAAGTCGTAATAGTAGCCCGATTGTGATGAATGATACCTTAATCAAAAGCTCTGGTCATCAGTAGTGATACTGCATTAAAATAAATAAACATTTCAACAATCAAATTTGATGCCAAAAAAATTAGCAAAGGGGTTAGCCTTTGCGAATTTCCGGATTTCTTTGAAATTCAATAAAAGTCGTAATAGTAGCCCGATTGTGATGAATGATACCTTAATCAAAAGCTCTGGTCATCAGTAGTGATACTGCATTAAAATATATAAACATTTCAACAATCAAATTTGATGCCAAAAAAATTAGCAAAGGGGTTAGCCTTTGCGAATTTCCGGATTTCTTTGAAATTCAATAAAAGTCGTAATAGTGGCCCGATTATGTTGAATGATACCTTAATCAAAAGCTCTGGTCATCAGTTTTAATACTGCATTAAAATATGTAAATATTTCAACAATCAAAAGTAATGCAAAAAAGAATAGCAAAGGGGTCAGCCTTTGCGAATTTCCGGATTTCTTTGAAATTCAATAAAAGTCGTAATAGTAGCCCGATTGTGATGAATGATACCTTAATCAAAAGCTCTAGTCATCAGTAGTGATACAGCATTAAAATATGTAAATATTTCGTCAATCAAATTTGATGCCAAAAAAATTAGCAAAGGGGTTAGCCTTTACGAATTTCCGGATTTCTTTGAAATTCAATAAAAGTCGTAATAGTGGCCCGATTATGTTGAATGATACCTTAATCAAAAGCTCTGGTCATCAGTTTTAATACTGCATTAAAATATGTAAATATTTCGTCAATCAAATTTGATGCCAAAAAAATTAGCAAAGGGGTTAGCCTTTGCGAATTTCCGGATTTCTTTGAAATTCAATAAAAGTCGTAATAGTAGCCCGATTGTGATGAATGATACCTTAATCAAAAGCTCTGGTCATCAGTAGTGATACTGCATTAAAATATGTAAATATTTCGTCAATCAAATTTGATGTCAAAAAAATTAGCGAAGGGGGTTAGCCTTTGCGAATTTCCGGATTTCTTTGAAATTCAATAAAAGTCGTAATAGTAGCCCGATTGTGATGAATGATACCTTAATCAAAAGCTCTGGTCATCAGTAGAAAAACAACATTAAAATATCTAAATATTTCAACAATCAAATTTGATGCCAAAAAAATTAGCAAAGGGGTTAGCCTTTGCGAATTTCCGGATTTCTTTGAAATTCAATAAAAGTCGTAATAGTAGCCCGATTGTGATGAATGATACCTTAATCAAAAGCTCTGGTCATCAGTTTTAATACTGCATTAAAATATGTAAATATTTCGTCAATCAAATTTGATGCCAAAAAAATTAGCAAAGGGGTTAGCCTTTGCGAATTTCCGGATTTCTTTGAAATTCAATAAAAGTCGTAATAGTAGCCCGATTGTGATGAATGATACCTTAATCAAAAGCTCTGGTCATCAGTAGTGATACTGCATTAAAATAAATAAACATTTCAACAATCAAATTTGATGCCAAAAAAATTAGCAAAGGGGTTAGCCTTTGCGAATTTCCGGATTTCTTTGAAATTCAATAAAAGTCGTAATAGTAGCCCGATTGTGATGAATGATACCTTAATCAAAAGCTCTAGTCATCAGTAGTAATACTGCATTAAAATATATAAACATTTCAACAATCAAATTTGATGCCAAAAAAATTAGCAAAGGGGTTAGCCTTTGCGAATTTCCGGATTTCTTTGAAATTCAATAAAAGTCGTAATAGTGGCCCGATTATGTTGAATGATACCTTAATCAAAAGCTCTGGTCATCAGTTTTAATACTGCATTAAAATATTTAAATATTTCAACAATCAAAAGTAATGCAAAAAAGAATAGCAAAGGGGTCAGCCTTTGCGAATTTCCGGATTTCTTTGAAATTCAATAAAAGTCGTAATAGTAGCCCGATTGTGATGAATGATACCTTAATCAAAAGCTCTAGTCATCAGTAGTGATACAGCATTAAAATATGTAAATATTTCGTCAATCAAATTTGATGCCAAAAAAATTAGCAAAGGGGTTAGCCTTTACGAATTTCCGGATTTCTTTGAAATTCAATAAAAGTCGTAATAGTGGCCCGATTATGTTGAATGATACCTTAATCAAAAGCTCTGGTCATCAGTTTTAATACTGCATTAAAATATGTAAATATTTCGTCAATCAAATTTGATGCCAAAAAAATTAGCAAAGGGGTTAGCCTTTGCGAATTTCCGGATTTCTTTGAAATTCAATAAAAGTCGTAATAGTAGCCCGATTGTGATGAATGATACCTTAATCAAAAGCTCTAGTCATCAGTAGTAATACTGCATTAAAATAAATAAACATTTCAACAATCAAATTTGATGCCAAAAAAATTAGCAAAGGGGTTAGCCTTTGCGAATTTCCGGATTTCTTTGAAATTCAATAAAAGTCGTAATAGTGGCCCGATTATGTTGAATGATACCTTAATCAAAAGCTCTGGTCATCAGTTTTAATACTGCATTAAAATATGTAAATATTTCAACAATCAAAAGTAATGCAAAAAAGAATAGCAAAGGGGTCAGCCTTTGCGAATTTCCGGATTTCTTTGAAATTCAATAAAAGTCGTAATAGTAGCCCGATTGTGATGAATGATACCTCAATCAAAAGCTCTAGTCATCAGTAGTGATACTGCATTAAAATATGTAAATATTTCGTCAATCAAATTTGATGCCGAAAAAATTAGCAAAGGGGTTAGCCTTTGCGAATTTCCGGATTTCTTTGAAATTCAATAAAAGTCGTAATAGTAGCCCGATTGTGATGAATGATACCTTAATCAAAAGCTCTGGTCATCAGTAGTGATACTGCATTAAAATATATAAACATTTCAACAATCAAATTTGATGCCAAAAAAATTAGCAAAGGGGTTAGCCTTTGCGAATTTCCGGATTTCTTTGAAATTCAATAAAAGTCGTAATAGTAGCCCGATTGTGATGAATGATACCTTAATCAACAGCTCTGGCCATCAGTATAAATACGCTTACAGCAGGTTTTCCCCAAAAAGGTTAACCTTTGCTCTTTGTGTTATAATTTTTCCAAGTTGAATGGACTTACATCATCTAGCTTTTTCTGGATTTTGAAAATATCTGGTTTGCTCCATAAATATTCCAAATCGAATGGGCTAATTTTCATAGTTTTACGAAATTTTGGAATTTTAAATTTGTGGTATAATTCCTAATTAGATAGACTTATCATTAATTTCCTGGATTTCAGAAATTTTAGTGGCATAATTTTTCTAAATTGAATTAACATTGAATTATACAATATGCATTTTTTACTTACCTTCAGTTTGTTTCTCACTTCCACAAATGGCCACATTTAATTAAAACTCAAATTACAAATATTACTGTTTTTTATTTATTTTATATGACTATAAGTATGTATATCTTCAATCAAGCACAACAAAATATCAATCCTTATAATTCCAAAATATTTCCTTAATATTTTTAACTAACTTGCTTCGAAAACTCTAATTGGTACTGTACCAAAATAATAAGGTAATTAGTCATCGAGGCTGCCATCGAGTACATAAGCTCATAGTTTACTGAAAAAAGTCCGCATATTGATATCTCGAATTTATTTTGTTCCAGTGACAATGAAAATGACTCGACCTGTAACGATAAAAATATTTGAGGATTACTTTAGTGATCAATGTATCATCGATAAATTAAAGCGCATGCTTGTAGATGGCCACATTCCTAGAAATAGTTGCCGTACATTCCTAGAAATAATTGCCGTTCTGGCTGAGCGAGCTGATAGTGTAAATAGAATCATGAAACATGCTAAAATAAGTATAATGGAGGCGTCTGCGCCTAACTGTTAATGTCAAAATTCAACCAGTACAATCGATCGTCGTCACAATTCTAGGTCGCAATATAATTCCAGTAAGTCTAGAAAAAATTCACTAAATTTTCAAAATTCTTCTGATCAAAATTCTGGTGTACCTTCGGCACCAAATAATTTTATCTGTTTTTATCACCAACATTTCGGTACCAACGCCTTTAAGTGTTTCAAAAATTCTTCAAATACCTCTATTCCAAAAAACAATTAAGACATTCGTAATTGGCTGGATGCAATGATTTATCCCAATCCAGCCGTCTTTTAATTTTCGAAACCTATTCACAAATTCATTTTTTAATAGATACTGGTGCAGACG
Organism: Tipula confusa; assembly: GCA_963556175.1. Lineage (NCBI taxonomy): Eukaryota > Metazoa > Arthropoda > Insecta > Diptera > Tipulidae > Tipula > Tipula confusa. The sequence goes on from OY744476.1 coordinate 165,410,012, forward strand.
TTTTGGTTTTACCAGCTCGTTCTGTTTGGAACCCAAGGGTTAACCCATCATTTAAATTGTTTGCAGGAAATGGCTCTACGGTAAACGCTTTCGGTACTAAAATTTTAAAATTAGACATCGGACTGCCACGTGAATTCACCTGGGAGTTTATTGTTGCTGACGTGTTGTTATCTATCACCTGCACCGATTTTCTGAAGAACACCGGGTTTCTCGTTGATATACAAAAAGAAAGGCTTATAGACCCTTTAACGTCTTTGTATACATCCGGTACACTTTCTTCCCATGATACTCCAAATTTAACCGCAATTGATAGGTCAACGACCGACCCAGGAGTATTTGACCTTAATACAAAATGTCCGACAGTGATACATGGTAACATCAATATAAATAACACTAAACATCCGATTGCATTCAAAACACGACGACTGGCACCGAACAAACTCATTATTGCAAAGATAGAATTAATACGATGAAATTCGGGATTGGTCGACCCAGCAAAAGTCCTTGGTCCAGCCCTCTGCATCTTGTGCTAAAAAAGAACGGAGGTTGGAGACCATGTGGAGATTTCCGATCACTTAACAAAGTAACGATTCCAGATCGGTATCCGATTCTACACCTCCAGAATTTCACTCAACGTCTTGAGGATTGCAAAATTTTCATAACTATTGGTCTTGTTCAGGCCTACCATCAAAGACCAATCGAACCGACGGATATTTCGAAGACTGCAATGTCGACACCTTTTGGATTTTTTAAATTTTGTAGAATGACTTTCGGTTTTAGGAATGCCGCACAGTCGTTCCAATGTCTTATGTATAAAGTTTTACGTGAATTTGACTTCTGTTTTGTATATTTGGACGACGTGCTCATTACCTCTAAAAATTATGACGAACATCTCGAACACATCAAAATTATCTTCGCTAAATTTAAAGAACACAGTTTAGTAGTAAATGTAGACAAATGCGTTTTTTGCTAAATCAGAAATTCACTTTTTAGGCCATTTGGTTACTGAACAAGGTATTCTACCGTCGACAGAACGGGTTTAAATCATCAAAAAATTTCGAACGACCAGTGACGATAAATCAACTGAAACGTTTTATAGGAATGATCCACTTTTATCAACGTTTCGTTCCTGGTGCTGCTGCCGATCAGACATTACTAAACGAACACCTAAAAGGCTATTTTAAAAACAGTCGCGTTCCAATTCAGTGGTCGACAGCAACAATTGAAGCGTTTGGTAACTGCAAAAATAAATTTACGTACGCGACCTTACTTATTCATCCATCATCATCAGCACCTCTGGCCATCATGGTGTTGACGCTTCCGATACAGCGATCGGAGCGGTGGCTCAGCAGTTAGTTTCGGGTACTTGGCAACCACTTGGTTTCTTTTCTGTACGTTGCAATGATACGCAAAAAAGATACAGCGCTTATGACCGTGAACTTCGCGCGGCTTTTTCGGGTATTAAACATTTTCGACACCTTCTCGATGGTCGTATCTTCACTCTCTATACCGATCATAAACCATAACGTCAACTCTGATACTCTCTCACGCATTAATTAAATTTCTATACTGCAAGTATAGAAATTTAATTAATGCGTGAGAGAGTATCTCGCAGATGCTCAGTCCAATGATGAAGAACTTCAAGAAATCTTAAGGAGTAATTCTGTTCTCAAATTTGAGAAATTCCCGGTTTCATTCAATTCGAAAAACCTTATTTATTGCGGTACTACTACTTCTACACCTAGGCCATTCATTCCGCTAAATTTCCGAATCTCGAACGAGTTCAAAATTTATGATTTATTGATTGATTGATGGAACTGTGAGACCAAACGCATGTCTAGTGTTGTTGGTATCGCCGGTCCTATTCTCACAGCCTTTTAACATTTAACAAACGGTAGAATAGGAGGGATTTCCATAAATGTATATTACTATAAATATATTTTCATGCATAATAGACCCGAATGACCCAGACTTCTATTCTATTTTTGTGGTATCAGAAAAGGAAAGGTATGTCAGTAATGAGAGCATTGGTTTGGTACCCGGGAGCCAATTTTTGAAACTAATGTTAGCATAAGAAAATCACTATTTTATTGAACTGCTCTGCAATCTGTTTTCTGTGTTCTGCCATCTTTTATCAGCAACTCCAATGTGCCACCATTCAACTGTATTCTGCAAAAAAAATCCCTAAAAACAAAATCTATTAATGGGCTAATTTCTACTAGCCGTATGCTGTAATAAATTGGATTGAAATTTAGAGTTAATTAATTTATTATGTCATTAAAAATATAATATTATAAAAATAAAATATAAATTAAATTAAAAAAAAAATTGATTAAACATTACAAATCAATTGAATTAACCGTTTTATGACATATACGTCATATAATCGCCAAAAATCTAATTTATATACACTTTATTTGGTAAAAAACTTTAAAATTAAAAACTTTAAAATGAGTATGTTGTGCAGGTTCGATAAGCACTTGTGCGAACATTTTCTTCTAGAGTTTTTTTATATTTAATAGATAATATGTAAAACTCGTGCTTAGTTTTTTTTTTTCTCCAAATTTTCTTTTAATAAGAAGTTTTTAGTTCCCAAACTTAGAGAAGTTGTGCAAGTTCGATACGAATGCTCAACAACAATGGACCCAAATTTTTTTCAGAATAATAAACTTTAATTCATAATCTCGTGCCTAGTTTTCTTATTTTACAAAATATTTACATTTTTAATTTATAAATAATTAAATTAAAAATAGCTTACACATTTTTAAAATTTTTTTTGGAGTAAATTAGTTCAGCCAATTTCCGATAGGCGATTTTAGATCAATTTCTCTCTTTAATATAATATTTTTATGTTTGTATAGTGTTTACGAGTAAATAATTTTCGCATTAGTATTGCTGATCGTACGCTTCGTTTTTGTATATAGAAAAAGTATATAACGTAGAATTGTTGTACATTGTTGTTGTTGTTTAAATATACATAAATCTTTATTTATTATGTATTTTTATTAAAATATATAAATAAGCTCGAATATAAATATATATATATATATATATATATATATATATATATATATATATATATATATATATATATATATATATGTATATATATATATATATATATATATATATATATATATATATATATATATATATATATATATATATATATATATTAATATATATATATATATATATATATATATATATATATATATATATATATATATATATATATATATATAAATATATATATATATATATATATATATATATATATATATATATATATATATATATATTAATATATATATATTTATATCTATACATATAATATTACTTGTGTGTCTTTGTCATATTTAAAACATCGAATTTGACCTAATTTGATAGCATCTACTGAATCAAAATTTCTTGAAGCATATGGACATTTTACTTCAATGATACCTTCATTATCATCTAATAAACCATCTGGTGAAGCAGCTAGGCACGTGTCAAATTGATCAATAAAAATTCCTGCTGGTGAACTTTAATATTCAATTGCCTTTCAAATTGCGCTATTGCTATGTGCTCATTTTGTTTTCCATAGAAAATCGCTGGTGATGTTATTTGAGTGTGATATAATATTTCCTTTACTTTATTAGGATAACTGTCGGTGTTTCGTGCCCTACAAATCGATCCAAAATTAGATGCAGTTATTCTAATCCGACGAATATTATGCCATTTGATACAATTTGCCTGTCGTCTCTTTTTCCAACCTTATACGATTTTCTGATCGTATAAGGTTGGAAAATGCAAGAAGCGATAAAATTCTCTCCTTTTCATTGTGAGTGTCTCTATTGGACTCAAATCTGGCTTTTCACAATTTTCACCATAATTTGAATCTGGTCCCATAATCTTTCGTTTTTTAACAGATCTTCTATTTGGATCATCTTTCTTTGGTCTTTTTATATTTTTGTCGTGACGACTTTTTTCAACACTAATGATGTGCGAATCTGGAGTTTTTTGCATTATCCACTTTTGAAAACTATAATGAGCACGGAGAGTGTTATGTTGTAATACTGCAAATTGTGCCCTACTGGTATATGACTGTTTCTTCGAAAAATTTACCCGTTCTCCTCCAATAGTTTTGGCAATTAGTGCGTGCAAATGTTCAACTCGATTTGAGTCGACGTCATATAGGAGGCTTTTTGCATTAATTCGTAATCTACGGATAACTGAGCTAATTTTTTCCTAAATACCACACTCCTGCATCTCAGGCACCAAATTTTGTTCATCCGAATTTTCCTTATTACAAAAATAAGCATCACAATTTCTATGCTGACCAAATATGTGGAATGAAGCGTTATCAAAATCTTTTTGCAGCATAATAGTTTTCTCATGCAACGAAATATTCTCCATTTTTTTCGGTATTGTACAGCTTTAGTAATGCCAACAGAAATCCGTTTTAAATTTGAGCCTAACATTTTTCGAAATCTTATTGGAAACGTAGTATTTACTACAACCTCTTTCATCTTTTTACGAAAATTACGTAGTAAATGATTTCGACATTCGATTTTTTCAATGTGGGTGTTTTTGTAAGGTCTAGCATCAAGAATTTTTTATAAACATTGCTATCTCCATCGGCTATTATCTGATTGTAACGGACACTATATAACTTTTCACTTTTTTTAAAACCTTCAAGTATCAATTCCGCTTCCATACCAGTTGAGTAACCTCTATAGTTTGCATTGCAAACATGTTCAGATACCGTTTCTGGTGAGTGCTTTGTACATACTACACAATATTTGTTCGCGACTTTGCTCCATACAACCTTATCCGTATCATGTGCAACAATTGATGTGACTCCTGATAAAGATGAATAATCGCTGCTACTCCCATATGTTCGTTTTGAAAAACAAGCATCCGCTGAAACAGTCAATAACGGAACACCATCGATATCTTGGTTATGTTTTGCAATTGTAATAGTTTTAGCTTCCATAGCAGCAATCTGCATTTCATTTTTAGCGGCAGATGAAATATCAATTTGCACTTGGTTTTGGATTTCATAAAAAGTTTTCGTTGACATATATGGAATATTCAGCACCGCACAAGATTCTTCTGTCTGCATGAAACCTGCACCAATTGCAATACCGCCGACAACAGATAAATAATTTAAATTTAAATGTGCATCGTCTGTCGAACAAGTGTCGAACGAAAATTCAGCATTACACATATTACATTTAAAAAAAAGCTTTGAAATTAAACCACGCCTATGTTCTCTCAATATAACCAAATTTGATAAGCTACAATTAAACAAACTTGAATTCATACTTATGAGCTTTAATTGTTCAAAAAAATTAAGCAATGAAACTATTCGGTTGCCTTCAATATGGAAAATTGAGTTTTTAACATTTGTGGAAATATTCTCCTGAGGTAATTCCGGGTTAATTGCTGAATTAATTGGTTCTGTTTCTGCGAAATTTTCCATTTCGTTCATCTGAGAGGGCACATCATTTATATTTGATGTTTCTAAATTACACGGCTCCGGTACCTTTTCAGCTATTAGTAAACGTTTTTGACGATTTCTTCAGCAGTATTCAGAATTCCAAAGTGTTAGTGAATAAAATTAAAGATTTGGTCCTGGTCGACGACCAACTTTTAGTTTCGTTTGATGTAACAGCATTATTTCTGTATCCCTATAATACCAACAATTTCATATCTGGAGGACCACATGTAAGAATCAAGTACCACAACCAAAAATTCAAGCATACATTAAGATTACCTCCACTTGCATGAACCAAAACTTTTTCCAGGTCAGAGATAAATATTACCAATAAACTTCTGACACTTCCATGGGAAGCAAATTAGCATCAAATTTGAGTAATATATTTATGAGTCATTTTGAAGAACATTTAAAAAACATTATGAGCTTTTCCCAAGAGTTTAGTACCGTGATGTGGATGATATAATTTTAGTTGTCAGTTAGTTGTCTTACCATCTGTTTTCAACCACATAAATAGCATAAACCGATTTATTAAATTCACCATGGACACATAGGCAGACAATGTCTTAAATTTCCCGGATATCAAAATCATAAGAACGCACAATCAGAAACTCAAATTTTGTATTTGAAGAAAGCCATCCTGTACAAAGATTCATTACAATAGATTATTTTCCTCATATCACCCACAAACAAGCCAGCAACTTTCCGTTCAATGGCTCACCGACTTTTTAGTATCCCAATGGAACCATTATTTGGAATTTATTGAGGAGATTAAATTTATAATAAAAACCGCAGTGACTAATAGTTATTCGGTGGATTATTCTGACAATATTATCAATAAACATAGAGTCAAAAACACCAGATTGCTTTTATCCACATTGTCAACTTGTAAGAAACCTGTTAAAGCCCGTATAATCTTACCATATTCCCCGGCAATCATGAACACACTGCAGAAAGTTTTTTAGAAACGTAATAGTGAATTAGTCAACATACCATTCAATTCCATTAAAAAAATAAATAAATAACTATAAGGATAAGGAACCACACTTGCATCGTTCCGATATATATCAGATAAAATGCACTGATTGCCAGGATTCATATATCGGGCAAACTTCTAGAGAGTTTAGTACGAGATTCAAAGAAAGCAGACCGAACCAAATCGAGCGTCGCTGTACATATGTTTGAAAATAGCAACACAATAGACAACATAAATTCAAAAATTATAAAAACTATACATCAAAAATGAAAACTGGATGCGTATGAGTCATATTATATAGCAACCACCTAACATTTGATGAACACCGATTACGCAATAGTAACATTGCCTTTATTTAAATTAGTAGACCAGCCCCAAAATTAGTGGCCCACCCCATTTCCTAAATCATAACGTAACCATAATTTTTTTTTATACCTGTCTAGTTGTTTCGAACTTAGATTTTAGTATAAATAGGGAATTTTGTAACTTTTTAACTTAAATTGCAAATAATTACCTGTCGATGATTTTTCTAAATTCGAAACTATCTACACTATACAAATCGAAAATCATAAATGCATTTATGTACATCAATTGTTTCTCTATCAATTTAAATTTTTAGCCGTTTATTTCGGCTGTCTGTAAATGTATAACATTTTATATATTTTTGAATACTATGTGAGTTTTGGTATGGTATATAATATTATGCATTCAATTCGCATTATACATAAAAGAAAAATAATGAAATTTCATTCTTTACTTCTGTGTTTTACATAAATATGTAGTACTACCACAGAAAAAGATATACAGATATCGAAGTTTAATAGCCATTAATTACATGGGAATATTCAGGTATTGAAATATCTTCAAACTCGAATCTAGCCAGTTTCGAAAAGGACAATATAATATAATTAATATATTGTTTATCTCTTCTATTTTACGTTTACTATGTAAATAATAAAAAAACGTTTCATTGAATATATGAATCAATACTAATTCCCCTTTTCTGTTTTGTGAATGAAAAAAAAAATTAACACCGACGACGGATCAACGATAATAAACTTCGGTTGACGAGAACATAAAACATGATAAACAGAAAAAAGTAAATTACAACAAATGATCTACGTTATTTTAAATATTACACAACCATTTTGAAGCTAACGGTTGTTGCTTTTTGCTGTATTTATTATGATCAAAAATTTGATTTTCTTTATATATATATATATATATATATATATATATATATATATATATATATATATATATATATATATATATATATATATATATATATATATATATATATATATATATATATATATATATAATATATATATATATATATATATATATATATATATATATATATATATATATATATATATATATACATATAAATATATATATATATATATATATATATATATATATATATATATATATATATATATATATATATATATATATATATATATATCTTATATATATATATATAAGTAATTAATAAATTATGAAAAATGAAAAAAATATCTTTAAATTGTATCGATTGTTGATCGACACGGTTTAAAAGGAAATCTATTTGTAATAACTTGTGTCTTGCGTTTGGCTTGATTTTGCCAATAAAAAATTACTTCTACGCACTGTTCAATTTTATTCGTATATTCTTAAATATCCTATATTCTTTAATGAATTGCAACAACATTTAAACATAACCAAATAAGAATGTTTCAGATTGTTTTAGAAATGATAATACATATTTTATTATGTTAGTTATTGTTAACGAGTTGGCTATCATATTGAGAAATTTAGGCATCAATTAGATTTTTAATTTCGAGCCAAAAGCAGCATACTTAAATTAGTAATTTGGTAATAAAATTCAATTTTAAAAAATATTGGTCTACAAAATTTTTGCATGATAAGAAAGAAGTTTTACGTGTAAGAAGTTTTAGACAATTTCTACTTTTTATTTTTCAATATCAACATATATTTTAAATTAAATTGATTGCATTGTAATATGGATAACTTCTGCTGTTTCCCACTATATTTGATACGATTGAATTAGTTTTATAAATATTCAAGATAGCATTAGGAGACTTCAAATTAAAAGTTTAATTATCAATAAAAAAAAAACTAAAAATGTCTTTTATACGAAATAATAATAAGTATCTATGATTTTGTGCGTGAGGTAAAACTGCAACGAATATGCTGACAGTTTTCACCGCCTACATTGACTTCTTTAGATTTTCAAAAAATGCAACAACATAATAATGAAAAATAAGAACACACATTTATCAAAAGACAAACAAAATATTTTATTTCATGAAAAAAAAGTAAACAACATAATAGTTTTATTTATCTTCGCTTGCACAATATTTAATTATTTAAAATTTTTAGTTTCTTTGAAGCTGGAGTCGTTTGAAAATTAGTTGTTTGTTTAGATTTTTTGTTCGAAAATTTATCATTTAATACTGACCATTTACAGTTTTTTCGGATAAGAACCAATATAAAAAAGGATATCAAATCTTCAAAATGTTTATAGCAAGGATCGTCAATATTCGGAAGAAAAGTAGGATGTAATTGAGATATATTTCTAAAACTTTTTGAAGATACTTTTTCTCGAATATTTGGAAGGTGGCTTTCTAGTTCAAAGTTTAATTCAAAAATTTTGAAAACTAATTTCGCAATTAAAACGAATTCCTCGGAAGGAACTTTCAAAGATCCAAAGTTACCGTTTTCTTTGTCATAGTTTTTTTCTGTAATAAACTTTTCGCTGTTGCAGAAGGTTTCATTTACTTTGTACAGTTTTAACTGACACGATTCGCATTTGATTTTTTTATATAAGCAATATCCTGCATAATATGTTATAGCATTACTTTCTAAATTTCCCATATCTAGATTTTCGATTGCCGTATCCAACTCTTCAATTGGACAGCCGTCGTTTTCCACATTGTATACTTTGATGCTGTTGGCAATACATTATCGACATATTGTTCAAAAATTTCGGGAGAAACGCTTAATGCAGTTCTAATTGAACTAGCCACAGTATTGCTTAGTAGTTGAGCTGCGAGTTTTACGTGCATTTTTTGAAAATTAGTAGGCTGAATATGATTTTTTGTAAGTTTCGGCATTAGTTTGATTTTGTTATTTACATCACGTCCGAATACTTTTTTAACAATAATACTGTCGGATGTACCAAACTCTAAATGCAATATTTGTTCTTTAAGAAATGCATTCCTCGCTGACTTTATTAAGTGGGGTGGGTCAAATTGTCCAAAAATTTTTAAATCATTAACAACAATATATGGTTTGTCTTGATCAATACCCAGATGTTTAAAAGTTTGAATATTTGTCGCTGCCTGATCGCATGTCATCATAACTACGTTTAATTTGAAAACGGTTTGACATATTTTTACATTATTGATTATTAGTTCTGATAATTTTTGTGCATCTAACTTGTTAACTAAAACATAACTCAGAACATGTTTCCAATTTTCAATCACTCCCCTTAACATAAAAGACAATGCGGATGTGGCTAGTTCATTTTTTCTATTATCACCATCATCGCAGAAACCATCGATTCTTTCTGTTGATACGTTCATTGTCAGATCTTTTTTTATTTTAATTTCGTCAAAAGACAAAACACATATTTTTGAACTCGCTGACATATTTTGAAATAAACTTTCCAATTGTGCCATTAAATTGGATTTATACTTGGTGGGACGAATTGGATTGGCGACCATTTATAAATCGATGAAATGGATGGAAGTTTTAAATTTAAACTTGACAGCAAATATTTATAGATCCTTGATGATTTATAAAATAAACACTGTGCAAAATTTTTTTCACTTTCATTATAATAATAGTCATTTTTTAAGAGTAACTTGCAGACACTTTTCGTATTGTCATTGACTGATAATTGATCTATAGTTTGATCGATTGTCATTTTTTTTATATAAATACTTTTGTTTTTTAAATTATAAAAATTCCTGTGTAGTCTACCATATTTAGATCTAAGTAATCGATGTTTTTTATTTAAATTATTAAACATCTTTTGATATTTGTTAATTGTTTTTAAATGTTTGATACACATGTTGCAACAAATTTCGTTTTGTAATCGTTCTTTGTTGCAAGAGTAACAGTTAACTTTATTAATTAAGTGTAAAAATTCAATTTCCTCATTCAGTTTTTCGGTTTGAGTACTAATAGAATTAAATGTTGGTTTGAAGGTTTCAATCAAATTTATTGAAGTGCCTACCACACAGGTATTTATCACATCACTTAATTCTAAATCGATCGAATTCATTACCTGGCGGTGCTCTTTTACTATATTTAGCACAGGAACTGCATTGCGTGTTAAACCATGATTTCCGATCTGCTCTCTTAAAAAGTGATCTTGACAAACAAAATAATATTTTTTTGTCAAATGTTCCAGCTGCAAATCTAACGCCGTAACCCATTCATTTTTCCTAACCTCGTTAGTGGGAAATTTGTAAATTTTTTTTTGTGGATTTTCCGCAGATTTGGCTCGACAATTGTGAACGATACATGTGGCGTATGAAATTTTACTGATTGACATGATAAATAAAAATGAATAAGCTAAATGAATTTAATTGAATTAGAAAAGAAACGACTATCTAAATCACTGGTAATATGCAAACTAATAAGGAATCACTTACAGAAAAATTAATAGTTAGTGTAACGGTAAAATTAAATATTGAAAAACTGTTTATTATAATATGAGACCAAATTTCTAAAAAAAAATATTGTGTTAGTATTAGTTATAAATAAAATGTATCAAAACTTCCTATAGTATACTTCCTATACTTCCTATAGTAAAACTTCCTATAGTAATAAATTCGTGTTGGTTTTGGATGTAAACATAAAATATAAAACGTAATTTCTTTCAAATTGCAACACCAACAAGTCTATACATAAAAAGATTATAATTTTTACATGTAAAACAAAAAGTATACATTTTCGTTTCATTAAGGAGGAGAACTGTTGATATTAAAGAATATACGAATAAAATTTAACAGTGCGTAGAAGTAATTTTTTATTGGCAAAATCAAGTCAAACGCAAGACACAAGTTATTACAAATAGATTTCCTTTTAAACCGTGTCGATCAACAATCGATACAATTTAAAGATATTTTTTTCATTTTTCATAATTTATTAATTACTTATATATATATATAAGATATATATATATATATATATATATATATATATATATATATATATATATATATATATATATATATATATATATATATATATTATATGTATATATATATATATATATATATATATATATATATATATATATATATATTTATATATATATATATATATATATATATATATATATATATATATATATATATATATATATATATATATATATATATATATATATATAAAGAAAATCAAGTTTTTGATCATAATAAATATAGCAAAAAGCAACAACCGTTAGCTTCAAAATGGTTGTGTAATATTTAAATAACGTAGATCATTTGTTGTAATTTACTTTTTTCTGTTTATCATGTTTTATGTTCTCGTCAACCGAAGTTTATTATCGTTGATCCGTCGTCGGTGTTAATTTTTTTTTTCATTCACAAAACAGAAAAGGGGAATTAATATTGATTCATATATTCAATGAAACGTTTTTTTATTATTTACATAGTAAACGTAAAATAGAAGAGATAAACAATATATTAATTATATTATATTATCCTTTTCGAAACTGGCTAGATTCGAGTTTGAAAATATTTCAATAGCTGAATATTCCCATGTAATTAATGGCTATTAAACTTCGATATCTGTATATCTTTTTCTGTGGTAGTACGTTGTATTATATACTCTATTAAAAGAGAGGGTTTTGGTTATATACGTATAATATGACGAAAAAGTAGCGAAGAGAAGGCAATAGAAAGAATTAAAATTTTTAGGTTAGTTTTGAAAAGAAAAATTATTTTAGTAAAGGACGCTCTTAATATAAATTAGAATTTTAAAAAATTGATTAAAGTTTACAAATGAATTGAATTAACCGTTTTATGACAAATACGTCATATAAACTGCCGAAAATCTAATTTATATACACTTTGTTTACACCAGATCAAAAATTTTATCTTTAATGTTCAGAAAATATAATTGTAAACTTGACAATTTTTTAATGCAACGGAGCCAAGACGAATGTGTTACTGAAATGCACACATAAAAATTAACTAAATGCTTATTTACCACGACGTATCGTATCCCAAAGCTTAAAATGTTAAAACGATTATACTCAAACATTTAAGTATTATACAATTTATTAAAATACTTACAATCTCGTCCAATCTCTGATCCACAATCGACCATCGTATACTATTTAAAATCTTCCCCGTTCTCGCCGACTCATCAACGAGCGCCTGGCATATTTTCGTAAAAATCGTAAATTGCAGTAATCGCACCATAATGTGTACAGAATTAAATAAAATGGCCCACATAACTTGTGTGTCATGGTTTTGATACTTGAACCATAATCCGATAAAAATTATTTCAAACAGTAGATACCGTACTTCGTTTAGGTACACGGACAAAATCTGAACTACTATTTGTACACTAAACGCTTTAATCGCATGTTGACTTAATTTTCGCAACAAAACGTGCTGTTTTACTAGGTCATCCAGTCGATCGATCATTATTAAAAATTGAAATTTTGAGTTTCGTTTCGTTTGCTCCACCTCGATTTGAAATTCGACCAGTTGATGATTAAAAACTTCATACAGATTTAACAGATTCGTAAAGTAGACTGAACTTTCTGAAAAACATGCGTATTTAAGACATGCACTAAAAGTTATAATCACTGTGGCCAATGTTGATATTTTTTCGAAAACTGATGGAATCGAAACGTAAAATGAGATGATCAATGTGACGGGTAGAACCACATTTTGGATTAGGAGTAAAATAAAATATTTGAAACATAATCTGGTGTACTTCTCGTGGGCGTCACGTTTGATCGATTCATTAAAATCGATTATTTTGTTGATGGCACGTACTTTGCGTCGAATCGTTGTTAGTATGGCTAAGAAAATGGCCGTATTACAAATCGTATCGATAGCAATCAGTAATAAAGTCGTTCTTTTTGTCATACTAGACCGAATTGTTTTTAGAACAACCATCGATCCATTTGAGCGTCCAAAAATTAACATGTAAACCAAACTGACACCAATGGCTAAGGAATATAATAGTCCTATGGTTGATGATGTCATTCGTTTGTGCACTAGGCTGTACGAGTAAGGCATTAAGCCTATTAATTTTAAAACGAAAAATACGTAAATTGTTATGAATTTGATATGCTCTAAATGAAATCGATATTTAAACATGGTGACGAAAGTTTTAAATCGACACAATTCGACTGAACCCTAAAATGAACTGGCATAATCTAGTTTTAATAGATTTTTAATGGTGCGAACTAATTCATTAGTTCAAAGTTAATTACTAGAATTAACACTTATAAATGGTTGAAAAATTAATTTGTACACACACAAATTAATTTAATTAGTGTTGAGTGGCCGGTCTAATTTGTCCAACAATCCATTATTTTGCAAGTAATGTTGAATTTCCTTCATCGCCTAGCCCAACTGGAGACATAAAATCGTTTTTTGGGTTATTGGTCATTTGTGCTGGCCTTACGAAATAATGTAAAAGTAAAAAAATCTAACAGATTTTGATTTCTTTGAACTAGGCTTAAACCAATTAAAACAAAAGCCAGTTTTATGACCATAACTAACTTGATCAACAAAGTATTCCGCCATTTCAAAGTATAGGCTCCGAAATTCAGATCCACAATTAAATTGAATCCAGGCTTTTATATTGTACATTAAATCACTAATAGGGCCACCGGGGCTGCAAGCAAACGATTTTTAACAGAATCCGATCCAAATCATTGGTCATTTTAAATTAATGTCGAATAGAATTGCCGCTACGTTCACAACATGCCACTATTTGTAGGTTTCAACTGGTTCAAGCCATAATAGTTTTGCTCCCAGGGGTTTTTTAATCACTAACTAAAGAACTTACAAAAGAAGTTTTCCAATTCCATCAGCATTATAATGGTCGTCTACGATGCCATAAGAGTCAATATTTGCGAAAGCGGATTTGACTTAAGCCAATCAGAAACTCACTTGTTTTGAAAAGTTTTATTGAAAATATGCTTCGTTCCATATTTTCACCATGTCAATGCCATCACTTCTTCTGCCGAAGAATAGATCTAATGTTGAGTAAAATTTCATAACTAAAGAAGTGGAAATACGAGATAAGATGCAATGCTGTCGGATTCGCATAGGATACCGAATTGTTTAGTCTTTTTCATACAGAAAACAAGATTAAAGCCAGTCAACATTAACCGCCACCAACGGATAAATTCAACTACAAACTTTTCTGGATCCATAAATTTTTATCAATTTTTACCGCACACTCAACTGGGAATGGTACAATCCTAGAGCCGATGGTTGTGATCCACTACCCAGCTGAGTAGTGGATCACAACCATCGGCCAGTGAATAGAAAGTTATTCATCACATAAATCAGCGCATTTGACAGATATGGAGTACTTGAAATATTATGAAATATTATGGAATCGGGGCCAATAATACAAACAATGCAACATCCATCGTTTTCAAAATCCGACATTAGACGTCCTAGCTTCGATTGACCTCCTGAAAGAAGCAGATGTGTACAGCAACTCAAGCGAAATAAACATAATTAAATCTAATCTCGGCTGGTTCATTACCAGTCTGAACCAAATATATGAAGAACAAGAAGCAGCTGTAGTCCATTAAGGCAATAAATCTGGAGAATCTATGGAGACATTCTGGGAATTACAGGAAATTAAAACTGCTGTTTTGAGACCTGTACCATAAATGCGAATCTATTTTCTCCAAAATATTTAAGTGAGTAAATTCTAAATAGTGTGCACTCAAAAGTTTCTTATAACTGAGGAAAACATTAGACCAAGTTCCAAATATCAGAACAGCAGAGTTAGCAAACTATCACCTGCAGCAAAAACAAACATAAATCAATGCCAAAAACATTAGCCACGTCTTTGTCTTACGCAGCTAACACCATCAAAAAGCGATATAACTGCAACATCGACTTGTTAAATTACATCACAAGTGGAAAATGGAATTAACTAAATGGTCTTACAACCATCATGCTCTCTTAACTAAAATTTTGGAGAGCATAAGAATTACTGAGGCCCTTACATTCACAGATAAACTGGTAATTTCAAAAATGTTCGATCCTTTAGAATGGCTGGCGACATTACCCATCAATTGCAAACTAATGTAGCAGGTATTGAAAGAATTGAAATTGGAATGGGATGACTCTAGCCGCTTTTTCTGAGGAATAGTTCCATTTGAAAAGACACTTAAACATTAGCTAATCTATCCACATACCTTGACAGCTACACGGACTCTATGATGCACCCGAATATATGTGGAGCGTTATTACTAAGCCGATTAGCAAATTAAGTAAATCAAGGCATTTGTAGAAAACAAAGTAGCGGAAATCCTATTGTTAATGTCAACATCAACTCATGGAATATAATCCTGCGATGTGCATCACAAGAGTCACCGTAAAAATCAAAGTCATTGGATAGCTGGTGGAATGGACCAAGTTATATGCTGCGTGTAAAACCAAATGAGGTTAGTGATATAATGAATATAAATTAGATTTAAAAAAAATTTTAATACTTCCGATCAAAATCGGCCTTTAACCCAAATTGGAGTTTAATAATTACTCCTAATTATTAAATCATTGGAACTTAAATAGGATGCCGAAACTTAATATTTGCCGATTCCACAATCATACTAATTTGAAAATCAAAACCTCCCAATGTGTGAGAAACACACAAGTAAGAATACACCAACTCAGTCATCCTATATTTGTACTGTACGCTGCATTAAGCTTTTGGGACATAAATGCAGTTACAGGGACTGTCGTGTCCCGCGCATCTACTCCAATTAAACTAGCAGTTGAATAAAAAATGTAAAATCGGTTGCTAACTAAAATAATATTGCGCCTATATTGCGCCTATCTTTTGCTAACTAAAATACGAATTATTAAGTACAGAAGCGGCGATAAAAGAGATGTTCAGGTCGTTAAAGATATTTAAGCTTTATCGGACCATTTAAATTTTCGAACTTCCTTCAATAAATTGGTTAAGGAAGCGAAGAGTGTAGTATAGTTATCATTGAATCTTCTATACCGGTCAAAAACTCCCAATAATCTTCAGAATTACTTCACTGCATTCGAAACGGGAAGCACTGGAATGGCTCGCACGCATCCAAGGTAAACAATTTCTTTCAGTAAGAAAATTATCATTATTTTTTTTTTCAAATTTAAAGTTAGACCTGCATCAACCAATCGATTTGTAACCTCGGTTAGTAAAGTAAGGTGTTCTTCCATAATGTGGATGTCATTATGAGCCATCATAAGATAGACGAAAACACGGTTACGTAGGTGTGAGAAATTATTAAGCGCATCAACCTGCACAAGGTTTAGGGTGCATTCATAACCCAAATGGCATCACAGTGAAATGGTTGATAATAATTAAATCTTTGATTATTTTCTATACGTATGGAAGTAGAAATTAAATTAATAGATGGCGCAGTTGAAGATTGAGGCATTGGTGGAACAGTTGTTTTTGAAAGGAAGAACAATTGAGTCAAACCTAACATCATATTGCGCCTATGCTTTTGCTTGGAAGAGATACATGTGCTAGAAATTGGAAAATTATGAACGGATAAGGTCGACGGATGTCTCGAGTTAATCCCAGCTAAGGAATTAATGTTTAAAATATCATAAGCATAAACTAATTTTAAATATCATAAGCATAAACTAATTTTAAACTAATTTTAAATTTGGGATGGCAATCCGCGAGATTTTGACTAAAATTAATTTAAGATACCATCTCTAGAGGTTTATTCTAAACCGAAGTGCTAAACATATAAAGTTTAGCACCAGCATTATTGCTGGAAATTGTATTAGATCTAAGCACCATTTTCTTTATAGCAGCGTTGAATAAATTTTGTGCAAAGGGATGTTGTCCTTAAATATGTTATGTTGGATACCTCAAAGCATAATATAAATACACATAGTTCTACCATGTATGTTAGCCCATTGGCGTGCTAAATGTCGCTACTGGGATCGTTTTAAATAATACAAATATTTGTATATGTATAATCGCCTAAATGTCTTATATTTATTCTAAATGTTGATGATATTCTATCGAACTGACATCTGGAACATCAATAGGTAAACTGTTTTTTTCTTATGATGGTAGTACTGTATGTATTTATATTATGCTCAAAGCAAGATCGCAACATGTACCAAATATTCACCAGCGAAGTGGACTTAAACAACGTGCAGGCATGGTGTGTATCGAAAAATTAATTAAATTTCATTTCATTCTTCCAGTAGTAACTTCAATCGCCAGGTCTTTGGGAAGTCGCAATAAACTCTTATTAATTCCATATTCCGAATATCACGAGAAGCCCTAATCTATGAAGAATTTGTAAAGCTTACAGAACTGATTGAAGCGTTATTAAGCTCCAGGACAATCTGTTTTCAGATTCTAATAGCCCCCTGACACTGAGGCATTTCTTATTTACCCAACCATTGTCGACGTTATCGTAGGATCGATTTTAGAACTTGTATAAGATGATCACGCTAATCAGATGGCAGCTTACCCATATCCTTTTGAAATATGAGGTCAAAAAAGTATTTTACGTCCTTAAATAAATTTTAGAAGTGACAATCCTCAAATCTAAATTTTAAAACGGACTTTATTCTAAAACTACCAACTATGATACAATTTTGTCTTTTACCACCACTGTCCAGTAAACAGATTTCCCATTTAATAATTATAAAAAAATTTCCCATTTAATAATTATAAATTTATCCAAATTGACACTTTAAAAAGAAAATCTTACAAATGTCAATTAGTACGTATCAAAATATGGTGGCGTTCAGTATATCATTTTATTCAACATCTACGGTTAAAACCAAGAACGAAAAATTTGCTTGACGATAAACCAAAATTAAAATTTTACTTACAATTCTACATCCTTGCTGATTTTTATGCATATCCAAAGTACAATAATTGTTAACAATCCTTGGCGTTTCATTCCTTAAATCAGCCACACTGTGTAACAACTTTACGAGATGAAGTATTTGTATCAGCTGATAGAATATACTGTACCATGCGCCTAGAGCAAAATCATTTCGTTGCGATGTTTGCTGATTTAATATCATCAAAAATTCCGACAACACGAGAATTATTAGTGACCGATAAAATATCACAAACCGTATTAGGATATGACTCGAAAATGTCCTCATAGTCAATTTTAATAGATGTCCTAGTTTCAGATGTAGTCGAAATAGACGATCGATTTTAACACTAAAAGTACGGTAACTCTTAAAATATTTCATTTCAACGTCGAGCTCATTATTCAATAGCACCAATAAATGTTGAACACTATGGATACAGAGGGTCGCTTCTAATGTCACATTATTGATCACAAACATTAGTAGCGCATACATAAAAGCGTCATACATCGTAGCTGTTGCGTAAATACTAAAAAATCCGATAACACACGTGTAAATATTAACCAGCGGTAGTATAACATCGGTTAGACTATACGTTAAAATTGAATCGAATAAAAAATTTTCATATTTCGTACCAACGACACCCAACACAATACGATTATATCGCAAAATTTGATTTACGATCACAATTTTACGTTTCATATTGAACCAAGCCGTCCAATAAATGATCGAAACGGCAATCATCTCCATTACGAGTTTCATGAGGAAAAATAAATTTATACCTGTTTTATGAACGGCATGGTCGCCGAACTTGATTTTGACGCGAAACACAATCGATTCGTACGAAATATAAAAGCCAATCACTATACAGTATATCAACCATATGTACGATATTTCAACTTGGCACCGCTTACGATTATACCGATATGGAATTAGTCCTATTAGTTTACCGATGAAATGAACATAAAATATAATGTAAGGTGCGTAATTGTAATAAGACTTGAAACGAAACATAACGCACTATATACGGGTACACCTTAGAGCTAGAACTGAACTGAATAAAATTCACTCCAAAAAGTGATTGTCATTAAATGATATATTCATGCGATGATTAGGCATTTGGGCAAATATAATAATTTATCTATATAAATTATAAATGACAATCTAATTGAATGCGTTCGCCAAGGGATACAAAAATGGCGGCAGAATATTATATTTCGGCTATTGTATAATGTTAATGGAATGAAGTTATTTTTTATAAGCCGTGTATTTATAACCGAAATATATATATATATATATATATATATATATATATATATATATATATATATATATATAAATATATATATATATATATATATATATATATATATATATATATATATATATATATAAAAGTTAGCAAACATTTTTCAACGATTAGTTAATTGGTGCCGAAACAGGGACAAGTCAGTCATTAAAAAAATTTTAATTATAAAAAGTAGAAAGTAGTGAAAATTTAACTAAAACCGTGAGTGAACCGTAGCACAATTAGGTCTACAAGCATTAACGTTCAACGCTTAAAGAGAATCATACATTTTCATCCAGATGTTACAGCTCCAGATGTTACCCTAAATTGTACTTACCCTGCACGTACATTTAAAAATTGAAAGAAATACTAATCTTTCAACCAAAAAAATACATTTAAAATCGGAAGAAACGCAAATCTTTCGAACTCTGATAATTTTAATAACCTTAATGTAAGTAATTAAAACAAGTGATAATAATAATAATATAAATCTATAATACTAAACAAAGTTTGGGACTATAAAATCACAAACAAGTGAAAAAACTTAATAAAAATAAAAATGGCAGTAACTTTAGAAGCATTATAAGAACCAGTGAAACAACTCACTGGCGCAGTTAACGCCCAAATATAGTTAACAAGAAGACTAAAACAACTTATAACCAAAGTCGAAACCACAATCATCATAAAAACAGAAACATTAGCTGCACCAAGAACGGAAAAAGATTTAACCGACATTAGCAGGCTCCCGGATTGCGTGAAAGAATTACAAACGTTTGATGGAAATTCGAAGCAATACATTTTTTATTTTTTTTTATTTTTATTTTTTTTATCTTAGTTTTAATTTATAATAGATAATGTTTACAAAAAAAAATTTATACAAGTTATACATAAATAAAACTAGTTTAGTAACTCCTAATTAAAAAATGTAGTGGAGTTACGATTCAGTTTTAACAAATAATTGTTCAATAATTAAATAAGATATACAATAAAAAATTAAATTAGAATTTAAACAATAAATAAAAATATTTAACAAAATATAACAAAACAAACAATGTTTCTTAAAAATAATACAAAAGATAATATATTTTATCTTATTTTGCTTTTTTATGTCTTCTTCTTCTTCTTTCATTATTAGTTAATTATTTTAAATTCATTTCAATTATCAAATAAATATCCAGTTTTACTAAGAAATAGTTTGAAACAAATTTTCAATGTTTCTTACTGTAAAAAGCCAAATTTTTAGTAATTTACAAAAATCTTTAAATTTATCCTCATTCTTAATATAAGGTGGAAGTTGATTAAACAATCTCGGAGCTGTAAATGTAAAGAATTTTTTATAGTGCTGCTTGTGTAGGAATGGTATATTTAACCTATTTCTGTTTCGAACAATACGCGTTTCTCTTCTTAAGTTATTACTCATACGATTGCCACTCATGATTTAAAACGCTTTAAACACTTTAAATACATAGAGATAACGTAGTGGTAAAATGTTTAAATTCACAAACAGAGAAAACGATGGAGTAGTCCTAGGCAAGAAGTTAATAACTTTTAAGACTGTTTTTTGTATCGATAACAATGGTTTAACTTTTGAAAGATAGATCCCCCAATATGATAAACCATATTGAAGATGGGAATCAACTAAGGCATAGTATAAAAAATCCGGAGTGCAAACATTTCGCAGATAATAAAATGATCTTAATGAGGATCGTAGTTTCTTCTTTAGCTCGGTTCAGTTCAGTTGTGAGTCTTAAAGTATTCCAAGATATTTAAAACAATTTACGTTTGCAATTGAAACACATAGGTTATCACAAGTAATTTGGCAGCATGATAAAGAATGATATGTAAAACACGAATAATTGTTGAAATCTATGCGACCAACTTTGAAATTCATTACCTTGGATTTGCAGCTTATCACCATATCGTGAATATACAACCATTTCTTTAACAATGCCACATCGTGTTTTATCGATAAATTTAGAGTGATCAAGCTAGAACTAGAATACAGCAATGCCATATCGTCGGCAAAAGCTACAATACTACCCTGTAGTTCAAGTGAAAATATGGAATTAATGTATACTAAAAAACGTAAAGGCCCCAACACTGATCCTTGTGGTACTCCAATATTCACTATCATTTCATCACTGTAGACATTATTTATACACACACGTTGTTTCCGATTGTAAAGATATGATTTAAGCAATTCTAGAGAAACTCCTATAATACCAATTTTATGAAGTTTCGATAAAAAAACGTTATGATTGACTGTGTCAAAAGCTTTAGTGATGTCGATGAAGAAAGCAGATGATTTTAAATTGTTATTTAAATGTTCATGTAGAGGGGTTAATAACGATAGTATGGCATGTTCTGTTGATGAGTTCTTTATAAAACCATACTGCCTTTTGTCAAGAAAATCATTTACAACTGCAAAAACTTCGTGATCACAAACAGGACAAAAAACAAATTTAGGTTAGATACGCGAGAGTGCAACATGTTATCTCTTACAGTATCATTAATGAAATATTGTTCTTGATTTATCTGCAAAATATCGTAAGGTATTTTACCAAAATGATCATTAAACATATTAACTATCGTTAACGGATTTGTTTCTACTTTACCTTACCCTGCATCAATCGACGAAATGATATTAGTGTTTGAAACATTATTTAAAATATTATTTACAACCTTCCATTTCGATTTTAGATCTTTAGCCTCACTAAATTTAGTCTTAAAATACCTTTCTTTTATGTTAGGTATTAAAGTGTAAAAGGTATTAAAGTTTAAATTTTTTTATTAAAACTTCATTATTTTTGTTTTTTGATAATTTTTTGATTAAACTATTTTTGTAAGCTACTAAACTGAGAAGCGCAGGTGTCATCCAGGGCAATTTCTTATTTCTTTCTATTTTTAACGTATGTTTTCTTATTTCAAATAATAATATATGTGCAAAATTTATGTAAGCCTCATTTGGGTCTTCAGTTGAGTATAAAGATTTCCAGTCACAGCAAAACAAACTATAAGATAAATCAGTATAATTTATTTTAGTTTGAGGTAGTGGCTGATAACTATGAACGTCCTGTTTAAAATTAAAAAAAACCCAACTTAACAAAAATATTCATATTTTGTACATCAAAAGCATACCTCAAATCATTAGTATCAACTAGCACATGATCAATGCAAGTTTCTGAGCTTGGTCTTGTTACAGAATTTAAAAGGGATTCCAACCCATATGAGGAGGTTAACAACAAATATTCATCTTTATGTTTTGATTCTTTTATGAGGTCTAAATTTATGTCACCTAGCAAAATTTTATGATTTGCCCTTTCTGTGAACAAAAAATTATTTAATTCTTCAAAAAAAAACATCTATAGAAATAAAATGAAATCTATAAACTAAAACAAAACAAAAACTAATGCTATTTAGATGAACCGTTAATTTAATAACATCAGCTGATGAAACATTTAAAGAAACAGCCTGATGATTAAGAGCAGAATTAATAAAGGCGGCAACTCCACCTGATCTATAATTATCAATACAGTTAGCAACAAAAGTGTAACCAGTAAGAAAAATAATATCGAAATCTGGAATTAAATCATTTACATTTACTAAAAAAGTATCGACATTTTTCTAAGACTTCTGATATTTTGTAGAATAAATTGATATTTACTTAAATTTAAGCAGTTCATTGAATAAAAATGAAAACTTTTTTTAAACAGTTTGTTGATTTGACTTTAAAAATTAATACCTGATTTTGTAGATACTGCAAAAAAAATAATAAAATGAGCAAGCAAGAAATAGAAAATAGACATTAAAACGTGACGGAAAAATTTAAATAGATATATAAAAGAGTGTGACAACTCAAATAATAACGTAGAAATTAAAATGAAATTTAGAACTTAATTAAAGGCATAATATAAAAATATGTCAAACATTTGGATGTGATAACAGATAATAATTTTAGTACTACTAAACATAATGTATACTATAAATATTTGTTCAACCCTAAGAGTAGGATTGACAATAAAAACAAAAACAAGATAAAATGTCATTATCTCAACAGAAGAAAAAAACAAAACAACAAAAATATTCTTAAACTAAAAATAAAAAAACAAAATACTATTATATACTCAACAAAATCTGGCTCCGTTTACTTATCTGCATAGCCATCTTTATATGAGTTACCGCCAGCCAAAAGAAAAATATCATTCATCGAATAAATTCTATGAACATCTGATTCATCTGTTTTGCGTAAGTAAATTTTTCCCGAATTTACTTACAAATATTTAAAATGGTTTTTTATTTTAATATTTTTAGCTTCCTTATACAGTTTTGACTGAAACCGTGTGGAATTTTGCATTATCTAAATTTCTTTGATCTGAATAGTTTTGCGGTAATATGACGTTGAGATCTTTGGTATACAGTGTTCTTTTCTTGCGCATTTGTGAAAGAATATTTTGTGCTACAACAGCTGATTTCAGTTTGACAATAAAAAAATCTTTTGAATACATATTGTTCTTGAATTCACAATGTAGAGAACATTTTGAGAGACTATCGAATAGTAAGAAACAAACCATTGTACTGATCAACACTTCAACGCAAAAGGCAGATATTAGAGAGAGAGCCGACGCAGCCTTAATATCATATAACTTGCTTAGCAAGGATTGGACATCCATAAAAAATACATACATGTCTTTTCGCTGGGGACCGGTCAAAACTGGATATTTTACAAGTGGTTTTGACGAAACACGATAATTCAAAACTAGATATTTCAAAACGAGATAAGGTACAAAACGAGATATGGTACTAAACTGGATATTTTAAAACAGGATATTTTGACATTTGATTTAAATTTAAAATGATTTTTTAGGAAAGTTCTGGAATATGGCCAATTAGGAAGGAACTCGGTGAGTTCTAAACCGATTATGATGAAATTTGATACTTAGGATGAAAATGGAATTTTAAAATGATTTTTTGGGAAAGTTCTGGAAAAATTAATTCATTTTCATCCACATTTTCATCCTACATATCGAATTGTATCATAATCGGTAAGAACTCGACGAGTTCTTTCCTTATTGGCCATACTCCAGAACTTTCCCAACAAATCATTTTAAAATCATATTTTCATCCTACATATCGAATTTCATCATAATCGGTTAAGAACTCGCTGAGTTTCTTCCTGACTAGCCATATTCCAGAACATTCCAAAAAATCATTTTAAAATCCCATTTCATCTTACATATCGAATTTCATCAAAATAGGTTAAGAAATCACCGAGTTTCTTCCTAATTGGCTACATTCCAGAACTTTCTTAAAAAATAATTTTAAAATAATATTTTCTTCCTACGTATCGAATTTAATCAAAATCAGTTAAGAACTCGCTGAGTTCCTTCCTAACTGGCCATATTCCAGAACTTTCCTGAAAAATCATTTTAAGTTTAAATCACATGTAGAAATATCCTGTTTTGAAATATTTGTACCAGTTTTGTACCATATCTCGTTTTATACCTTATTTGGTTTTGTCAAATCCTATTTTGAAATATCCAGTTTTAAAATGTCCAGTTGTGAGCGGTTCCCAGAAATTTGGGACACCAACTAAGCAACACCCTACAAGGAAACAATAGCATTATTTTATTATTTTATTATTTTATTATTTTATTATTTTATTATTTTATTATTTTATTATTTTATTATTTTATTATTTTATTATTTTATTATTTTATTATTTTATTATTTTATTATTTTATTATTTTATTATTTTATTATTTTATTATTTTATTATTTTATTATTTTATTATTTTATTATTTTATTATTTTATTATTTTATTATTTTATTATTTTATTATTTTATTATTTTATTATTTTATTATTTTATTATTTTATTATTTTATTATTTTATTATTTTATTATTTTATTATTTTATTATTTTATTATTTTTTTATTTTATTATTTTATTATTTTATTATTTTATTATTTTATTATTTTTTTATTTTATTATTTTATTATTTTATTATTTTATTATTTTATTATTTTATTATTTTATTATTTTATTATTTTATTATTTTATTATTTTATTATTTTATTATTTTATTATTTTATTATTTTATTATTTTATTATTTTATTATTTTATTATTTTATTATTTTATTATTTTATTATTTTATTATTTTATTATTTTATTATTTTATTATTTTATTATTTTATTATTTTATTATTTTATTATTTTATTATTTTATTATTTTATTATTTTATTATTTTATTATTTTATTATTTTATTATTTTATTATTTTATTATTTTATTATTTTATTATTTTATTATTTTATTATTTTATTATTTTATTATTTTATTATTTTATTATTTTATTATTTTATTATTTAAAGATTTTCATACCTTATTCATATTGAGTATTTTGGAGCCACTTAGAACTTGATTTGGGAAAACCTGATTTAGTATTTTGAATTTAAATGTAACAAACTTATTCAAAATTTGAATTGCAGTTCATCAACTGTCAGTTACATAGTATGGGATGCATTTTTCCAATACAATCATAATTCAATTAATAAACTTACTTGGTTATGTAGCGTAGAACTTCGATTTTCGATGAAACCATATCGATTCAAAATAGAACTCGACTTGTTCGCCTCGTTCAAAATACTCTGAACTACATCGATAAATATAACCATTCGTATAGTCTCATACAGAAGACCATACAAAACTTGAGTAGTCAAACCATCAATATCGATATTGGATCTTATAAAAATAATGATGAACTGATAGTAAAATAAGGTTACGATTTTTCTAAACGAATTTGAGATTTCGATAAGCATTTGAATTGAAAATGTATTGCCAGCTAATTTAATCATTTTCCGAAGTTTAATGTGATACTTATAAATTTTTTGAAGTTTATCAGTTTCACATTTACCGCCATTTCGTGTTTCGTAGTACAATTCTCTATTAATTACAACCATTAGGAAATGAACATTCATTAGAGATAACATGATTTCGGAGAAAATAATATTGATTTGAAATGGGTTCCAAACAAAAATGATTGCAGTCCATATTGTGGCCGATTTATAAATAGACATGTAACTTGAAACGGTAGTAAAAATGTTGCATACCGGGAGCCATACACTGAGGCTCGTAATTATAAAAAATCGTATAAAATGTTGGCCATATGCTTCGATGTGAATGTCTTTGAGCATGATACGGTTATACTTTAAAATTTTATTTAAAATGACCACTTTCTTAGTAACGCCAAACCAAATTTGCAAATACTGCCATAAATTCTAGAAATATTTCAAAAGCCTCTATAAAATTAGCTTGCATCTGGATTTTTCGATCATTGGTTAGAAGTGCAAATAAACGAAACTGTATGGTTGTATATAACGTATAGACTGCAACGATTACGCTGAACACTAAATTAATGTTTGAACGTTCGGTTTGTAATGTATGCCGATTGTATCGATACGTGGTTATAACAAACAGCTTCCTTAGTTGGTGTACAAAGTATACAATGAATGTCAAATATTTTGTAATGAATTTTACAAGTAACATTTTCCCCACACTAATTATTGAACCACGGAAATGAAATGAAAATTACTTCTGGTTATCAGAATACGTAAGCACAAAATATTTTTGTCAAATTAACAAATAAATTTTTAATTTCAATTTTAAAAAAATTCATAACATCTTTTATAATTGAATAACCTAGAAGGGACGAATCGTGCAATCCTTAAGGTAAAATAACCCTTGGTGAACGTTGACAGTGACTAAAATTATAGCTAATGAATCAAGTTAAACGAAATAATAATGGTACCTTGAAAAATTATTTTATGAGTTTCTAGTTTATTTCTGGGATACCCGATTAAACAAAATTAATGATGTGACACAATTATATCTGCAAAATTAAGAAAATACGTAATAGGAAGACCTACCTAAAACTGTAAAATTTATTTATTTTTTTTTTTTTCACAAATCAAAAATTCCCAAGCTCCAGAAAATACGCGAAACTGTGAAGTTTATGCCACAAATCGAAAATTCCCAAAATACAGATTCTGGGACCAAAGCTCACTCTTCTTTCTCGTCGTTATTTATAACGTACTACGTTACACCATAGCCAAATCAAGGACCCACAAACATAAGTTCATTTTGATTATCCACCTGCACATTGCATTTCTCCACCTAGCCTGTACTAACTTTGGCATTGGCCCGGCCCATGGCTCATATTGGCCGGGAACCATAGTTGTGTTCATCGCATCACCGATTATAATCAAGTGATGAAAAATCCCCTTTTCCTAAACCAAACACCACAGCTTTAACCACTGCGCCAATTGCTAAGGTGGAAGTTCGGATAATTAATGAATATATTTTTGCCATAAAATTCTGTCCACAAGAAGTAACACTGGATCTCCGATTTCAATCAGATGGTGAAAAACTTTTTTATAATTTTAATGTGCGGTAATTCCTGAATCAACTGGCTTTTTCTAATTAAAACACACACTGGAGGTTTCCCATCGAGGGCGTTTTCAGGTGGCGGATAGAGGAATACTCAAACCTACTTGCCGGCGGGTAAGTGAGAAATAAAATACCACTCAGGAAATGCGGTTTCTAACAGCGTCTGTTCCTCATATTAGAGGCGGCTGAAACAAAACCTGGTAGTAGGTATAAAATACTAGGGGAAGGCACCCCAGTGAAAAACAAACAATGAAGGGGTGCAACGATGGTATTATGGTGCAGGGTTTCAGAACCCCTGTACCAGCAGCTTTGGAGAGTGAGCAAATGGGCTCCCAGCCATCAAGATCAAATGACCGTAATGTTCCGGTGGTGGGAAACGCGACTGAACATCATCTTTTTCCCTTCAAAATGTCAACGAAAATCGCTCGGTCCCCAAAAAAGGAACTTCACAGCATAAAAATAAGAGACCAGCGTCTTCACCACCGCCGTCACTTAATGCAACAAATGAGCCAAAAGGAGAAAGTGAAAGACAATCGCAAAAACGGCAGTGTCCTAATGATAATACTAGGAACACGAATCAAGCATTAGTGTTTAAATCTATAGTTTCCATAAACTAGGGGAGCTAATAAACAACCTAGTCCAAATGCTAGAAGATGGTAAAAGGCGCTCGTTACACCAACCGATGAGAGATGCAATAGAGAGCATGAAGAATCTATATGAGCTCTCAGCAATTGAATCGCACGATGAGAAAGCCAAGCAGGTGATAAGGATAAATTATTCTTCCCAAACATCTCCCTTGCGCAAACTAGCAGCAAAACCTTTAAGAAAGGGGGACCTAACAGTGAGATTTGAAAACAGAATTCTAAGACACTCGCTTAAATCAGAACCCGAATTTAGAAAAATCGGAGAAAGCGTCAGTAAAATAAGAAAGACTGCAAAAGGTGACTTACTCTTTACTTTGCAAGGAAACCCAAACGGCCGAGCTACAAAGAAAAACTCGAGGAGTTTCTTCAGGATTCCGCAAACATAAAAGCACTTTACGAAGAAAACACTATTGAATGCCGGGATCTCGTCGAGGTAACCACAAAAACAGAATTACATAACGCTCTTACTACGCAATACCCTAAGGTTGGTGTACTACCAGAGGAGAACATCAAGTGTTTGCATACTACAAGGGAAGGGACCCAGACATAGAGAAAACTCACGTTCGCGTTGGTTGGATCAGTTGCAGATTGCACGGTAACATCACACCTACCAGGTGCTATTGATGCCTTAGCTTTGGTCATGTTGCAAGGCACTGTAGGAGTGAAGATGATAGAATTGGAGAATGTTTGCAATGTGGAGGAAAGGCCATAAAGCCAAAGGATGTAAAGCACCGCCCAAATGCGTATTGTGCAAACCTGAAAGCGAAAATTAACATGCTTCAGCAGTTATAAATGCCAGGTTTACAAAAACGCGAATAAAGCACTTATAAACAAACATGTTTAAGTGCCTTCAAATCATCTTAAATAACTGTGAAGGAGCTCAAAGTATGCTTGCGCGAGGGAAGAAGGTGCTGACATTTTGCTGATTACTGAACCCTTTAGAATTCCTATAGAGGGAAACTACCCATTCTAATTGGCGGTGATTCTAAAGCCTGGGCAGTGGAATGGGGCAGTAAAAAGACGACTCAGAGAGGCATGGCTATATTGGAAACCATTGCCAATCTTAACCTAGTGCTGCTCAAGTACAGTACCACCAACACGTTTGATAACGGTAGAGGTGGTTCTGGTAGTTAGTGTGGAAAGTATGTGAAGCTATTACCCTAAGTGATCACATGGCAATTGTAATTGAGGTGAGATCACAAGCATAATTTGAAAGAAAGAAACCATCCCCAAGGGCACAAAAGAATGGCTGGATTATCAAAAACTTAGACAGTGCCATGCTAGAGCACATGCTAAACTATGTTAAAACAGTGAATGGAACGCTGGAGCGACAAACAAGTTGTATAATGTGAAGCCTATCTAATGCATGCACTGCAGCAATGCCAATAAAAGGTCGTGGGAGCAACAGACCCCCACTCTCCTGGTGGGATAACAACATTGCTGAACTCCGAAAAGAGTGTCTCATGCCAAGGTGAAAGCATCAGAGAGCAAGAGGGACGGACGAATACCTGCGGCTCCAAATCGAATATAAAATTGAACGTGCTCAACTCAGAAATGCCATATTGGAAAGTAAAAGTGATGCTTTTAGAGTGCTACGGGAGGAAGTAGAAAGCAATCCATGGTGCATGGCATACAAAATTGTTAGGAAAAAACTGAACAGTTGTATACCACTTACACCTGTTAATTCTAAAATTATGCATAAAATAGTTGAAACACTGTTCCCTAGGCCAGCAAAACCAAATTTTATGTGGAACTGCGTCAGCATAAAAATTCTACTCGTTACCATTCTGGAAGTGAAAGAAGCAGTATAACGGATAAAACACAATAAGAGCCCTGGTCTTAACGGGATACCAAAGACCATCCTAAATACTGCGATACTGGCCAAACCAGAAGTGTTCAGTAAACTGTTTACAGAGTTCATGGCCGAAGGAAAATTCCCCAAGAGATGGAAGAGACAAAGATACCATAGGTACTTCCGGGTTACATGACAATCAGTATGGCTTTAAGAAAAAGCGTAGCACAATTGATTCTATTGCAAAGGTGTGTCACACTGGCTGGTAAAAGGTGGAAGGAAGGCGACAAACATTACTGTGCATTCACTACACTTAACATTAAAGACGCGTTCAATACTGCGAGTTGGGACAAAATCCTCAGGAAACTACCAAGCATATACCTAACCCACTTAATAGGTAACTATTTTCAAGAATGGATGCTGATACAAACACTGATGAAGGGCCAAAACATTATAAGGCAACCGGCGGCGTCCCAAAAGGCTCAGTACTCGGCCCGGTCCTCTGGAATCTCATGTATGATGGAATACTAAAAACACCAAAACCTGTAAATGTGCAGATAATTTGCTATGCGGACGACAATGCAATAGTAGTAGTGGCAAAAATATTTCACAAGTTACCTCAAGGTGTAACGAAACGATAGTGGTTATAAGAAAGTGGCTACAATCAGTGGATCTCTAACTTGCGGCACATAAACCACTTGCGAAGTGATCCTAATGAGTAGTAGAAAGAAGGTAGAGAAGGTTTGTGATAGACCATCACAATTCGTGTAAGTGGTCACTATATTACTTCCACGCAGTATCTAAAATACCTGGTGGTCCTTCTAGATCACAGGCTTAATTTCCAAGACCATTTAGAGTAAGCAAACGAAGGAGCCAGGAAAGTATATTCTTTGCTTTCAAGACTGATGCCAAATATCGGAGGCTGCTTGCAAGTATCATTAAGTCTATACTGACATACGCATCCACGATATGGGCTGACTCAACTAATGTCAAATCGTATATTAAAAGTGTAAAATATGTTCATAGATTGACCACGATACGAATATTCTGTGCTTTTCGAACCATCTCAGATGAAGCGACTAACGCCGCGAGAATAACGTGAGTGGAAGATGTTAATAAGCGACATCTAATGTAAGGTGAAACTCGGTGACCGACGGAAGTATTGAAAATATAATTATTAAAGTACGAGTCGAACATCGCAGTAGTAAACATCAAAATTGATTGATTTGATTGATTGATTAGAGTGTACGGCCAAGGACGAACCAGGAACTCCTGGAATGCCGGACACCACCGTACACCCGTGTTACATATAACAAAACCGAAGGAATGGAAGGAATGTTAGTTGTGACAGACTCGACCCGGTTACTGACAACGAAATTGCAAGGCGTTACCCAGTTGACATTGAAGTAAAAAAAGCCAAAGCCATTTACGTTAAAAAAACACGGACAAGAAGAAGAAGGCATAATGGAACCGAATAACGAGGAAAATTGAGCAACATAGACGGAGTTAATCCACGAAAGGTCGGTGGACGTACAAACTTACACCAGAGATCAAACCATGGCTAGAGAGAAATCATGGCGAGGTCAACTATCACCTCTCTCAATTTCTATCGAGTCACGGGTTCCTACATCTTTATTAAAGATTTCTATCTTCATACGTAAAACAAAATAAAACAAACAAAAGACACACACACACACATAATTTCTTGTAACTATCTTAAATATAGACTTACCTCGTCACACAGTCTTGCATTATGATAATTTTTCGACATGAAATCCATCACCACTGTTACAGTGTATCGCTCCGCATCTATAACACTTTGTATCAATCGGACAAGAAAAAATAACAGTGTAAATTCAAAAAGTACGCCCACCAAACCTTTTATTGCCAAATCGTAATTGGTCGTGATAGCGTGTTGAAGTAAAAACACGACTTGAAACATTAAAAGCGTGAGTACGATACGATAAACTCCAAATATACGTATTGCAATTTGTAATGCAAACGTGCCGGCCGTTAGCTTTAGTATTTTTCGCAGTTTAATGTGCAAGACCAGCAACGATTGAAAGTTTTTAGTCAACATCTGTTGATGTTCAATTTTATGCAACTCATCGTTCAACTCTCTATTCAAGATCATAAATAAATGTTTCAGATTTATAAAGCATAAAATAATTTCGGGGAGCATAAAAAAACTCAACGACACACTAAACGAAAACAGGATACAATTTATAAACGTTTCGTGGCTATAAACTGATAAAATACTTGACGTTGAACTAACGATGACGATCGATGGTACGATGAAAACATTAAAAATTTGAACGGAATAGTCATGATTTAGTAGTGTCTCGTATTTGGTGCCCACTTTACGTACAATTTTTCGATTCAATCGTAAAATTTTATTTAGTACTCGGATTTTTTTACCAACTAAGGTCCACGCCACTAAATATGTGGTCAAATTAAATAATGTTTCAATACATAAGCGCAATACGATTGATGGCTCTAGAACGTTTATTAAATTAGAACCACGAGTTTTATGTGCCCGAGATCGGAACAATGAAGCACTGTATATTATGAATGTTCCAAGTGATAAACTGTATAGTATGCCAATAGTTGAATACTCGATCAGGCCATTTTTATTGTTATATCGGTATAATATTAGACCGGCTAGTTTGCCCCAATAATGAATCAGGTAGACGATATTCTTTGTGTAATTGTAACGAAACTTTAACAATGACATTGTATGGTTCGTAACCAAACAAGACCACTTTACTGTTCAGGATATTAAATAAAAGTTTAGCTAATGGTTTTTTGGTTAATTGATTAAAATTTAACATTTAGAAACACATTATGGAAATAATCGATCTAATTACAAGAATCCATTATGGAACTCGATTATGGTAATTTTCAAATTAAAAATAAATTTTGACTTTCGACTTAATAAATTATTCTAATCTATCAAAATAATCTGTTAAACCAGTAAGTATATGAATCTCTCGCTTTCGAATATACAAAGCTCAATCAAACGAAGGACCATGTATACAAAACTTAAACTGTATATAGCAATTTGTAACACTGATTTACCGGTATGTACGTGATCGTGAATTGCTTCAAACAAAATAAAATCGCTTTGGTTTTGTTCTGAACAAAATGTAGTTATATATATTTATTTTGATGTTCAGTCTTCGATGGCTTGATGATAAGAGAACCCATCATCTTTTTGCTATCAACATTACAAAAAGTTATTTTTATGAAAAATGGCAGTAATGATATTATATACTGTTGGCAGATGACAGTAATGTAAATGATTAAATTGAGCCAAAAATAATTGACATAAAACGCACCCACTATAATTAATTTGAGCTAACGTAATATGGGGTCCACCTACTGCCATCGATTCACAAAACCATAAACAAGTAAGTATGTATATATTTAAATGACATTTGAATCTAATAATTGGTAATAACATTTCCTTTCCAGCTTCTCCGAACATTCTCTCACCATTAAAGATTAAATATGAAGGTAATCTTAACCACTAATTAATTTTACGATCTTTGATAGTGGACTTTTGAATGATAACGTGGCCAATCACATGGAGTACAATTTTCATCTTTCAGAATGACCATATCTCCGACCTTTATGTTTTCAGCTGGATTCATTCATTGTTGGCGTTGTTGCAGCTTATGTAGATATTCACGTTGAAATTTTTTCCAAAACCGTGTTGTTCGAAGTTGCATCTCATCCCATATATTGTTGACTGTCTAGTATTTTAATCGACACGGTTGTGGAATACTTGTCATTGCACTGCCAATCAGGAAATGACCTGGTGTGATGGCCGTGAATTCAGTACAGCTTCAATTAGACATAATAACGTTGACATTTCTTCAAACGTTAAATTAATGGCCCCTACTGCGTTGTTTAAGTGAGTCTTGACAGACCTGACGCGTGACTCCCACAAACCTCCGAAATATGGAGCTAGAGGAGGAATGAAATGGCAAGTAATTGCAGCATATTTACCAATTTCCGTATTGAATTCTTCTGAGCTGGTGGCCAATAACACGCATTTCTCTGTCATGCATTGCTGCTAATCTTTTCAGTTTATCCTGTGCGTCTACAAAATTATTCACGTTGTCACTATATATATTGGCAGGAACACTCTTTCTATTGACAAATCACTTCAAACAAGCTATAAATGCATTCGTTAAATCAGTGACCACCTCTAGATGAATTACCTTTGTTGTATTGCAAACAAACACGACAATATAACCTCTTTTCATTTTGGCCCTGCCTCTCTTGTTTGCGATGAAAAAAGTTTCAGCATAATCAATGCCGGTATTCACAAATGCTCTAAGCCCAGCTAGTATGGATTTTGGTAACTGACCCATTATTTGATATGGGGATACTGCTTTGTACCGACGACAAATGAGACATTGTCGAGTGACTTGGTTGGCTATGCTGCGTCCATGAACAATTCTATACCGTTGACGCGACATATGGAATGCCCACATTTAAATTTTTAATATGCATATATCTCATCCAAACTTGCTGAAATTGCTAGATTTTGGCCGTAAAATTTGATGTTTTGCATCATACTCCAGTACAGAATGTTTGAGTGTGTTAATCCTTAAAATGCCATCACTGTTCAAAAAGAATGATAATGGCTTTATTGATGATCTTGTAGATATTTCTTGATTTGTTTAGATCACCTTGATTTCATCTCTAAAGTAAACGCCCTGTACAAATTTTATAATTGTCGTCTCAGCCTGTATGAGTTTTTCTGGCGTTAAATATAATATGGGGTAGCGTTTTTGCGGCATTTATCAACTCTGCATCTAGAACTAAATCGGAGCATTATAGCTACCACACGGATCAACTGACTAAATGACGATTTTTTATGTATCAATGTTTGCAGGACAGTGCTTTCGTCTTTGTTTATTACTAGATTTAT
The DNA here is from genome assembly GCA_963556175.1 of Tipula confusa. Taxonomy (NCBI): domain Eukaryota; kingdom Metazoa; phylum Arthropoda; class Insecta; order Diptera; family Tipulidae; genus Tipula; species Tipula confusa. Next base: position 165,445,673 of record OY744476.1, read on the forward strand.
TGATGCTCGTAACTTTTGATTCATACAGGCATACTCATCTGTGTTAATATCGGTCCCATTCGTGATAAGGTTGTTAACTCCAATGGCAGACTTATTATTATTGTTGCCGGATACTCTCCCATAGAACAAATATCAGCTGGATTTTCCTTTGACATCACGTAGCCCCAAATTTTCTTCGGGCAAATGCTGATAATTTCTCTAACCCGATTCACGATAAATGGTTTCCACTTAAAAGGATGTGCGCTTAGATATGCCAGTAGTACTGAAGAATCAGTCCATGCCTTCATTGTTTTTAACGGAATGTTAATAGATGCAGATATTGCTTTAAATAATTTCGCTAGTAAAAGTCACATATCTAAGCGCCTGGCACACCCTACGGCCTCATAAACTACCTTGCTGGCATCACAGAATCCGTGGATCTCTAATTCCCTACATCCACCTTAGGATTTGCAATTTTCGAAACTCTTGAAACTCAGTTTGTAGTCTTCCCCATTTGGCCCGGAGTTCAGTCAGCAAACTGTCATCCCAGTTCAAATGACATTGAGATGATTCGACTTGAAATGAGCCATGAGGATCAAATACTCTTGAAGGTTCAGACAAACATCTTCGTTTCGTTATATCTCTATCTTTAAATTCATCTACCTCGAATGTGAATGCGTCTATGCTGGGAATCCCTTTGACACCTAATAGCGTAACAGGACTATCGCGATTGAATTCTTAGCAGTCAGCATTTGGTCATCTCACAATTGTATACCCGTTTACGCAGTTCAAAACCAGTAGAACTCAAAATTTGACTGACTTGTAATTTCAGAGATTAATTTTAAAGTTTTGTGTCAAATAAAGTGTATATAAATTAGATTTTTGGTGATTACGTGACGTATTTGTCATAAAACGATTAACTCAATTGATTTGTAATGATTATTTATTTTTTTTTAAATCTAATAGAGTTTTTATTAAAAAACAGCAGCCTTCATTTTTAAGAAGCTGATAGTTAAATTTATTAGAGGATATTTTAAAAGAAATGTTTACAGGTCAGCCATTGAATATTGGATATATATTGAGCTGACCTTTAGCTGTTTAAATAGAGGTCTTAGAATGTATGTTAAAATTGCTAAATGTACATCACTGCCAGGTTTAGTAGATAAAACAAACGGCAACACTATATGAATTATTGTTACACAAACTAGACTAAGGTTGTAGCTCCTACCAGTTGCAAGAGCTTTGATGATTTACAATATCTCCCTTAACACAACATCCCAACAATCATAAACCTTTGATCTACGAACTACAACAAAATTCGGAAATTTTTACTTTCAACTTTGACTAAAATGTCATTTGGTCTTCTATTTCTACAGATTTAACATTAAAATAAAGATTCAAAATGGTTTACCATGCCAAAAATTCATGACTTTAAGGCACATTCAATCACCTCTCGTTACTTGTAAAGATGCATCGGAAAGTTTCGCAGAAATACATCTGAACAACAATGAGCCACTTCCAATTCCCGGTAACAATCATTATTTCATTACGATACTTGATCGATTTTGCTGCTGAGCCGGTTTTGCTGCAGTATATAACTACTGCCACAATTGCATTTAAATTTTTCCCAAATGTATAGCCATGTATAGATTTAGAATACCAGAGTTAATTTTTAACGACCAAGGAGCACAGTTCGAGTCGCAATTATTTTCGGAATTAATAAACTAATACTTGACTTCCAACATCTTCTACTGAAATCACAAAACCTATGTATGTATTGGTCAGGCCTGCAGGCATAAAATGGCAAAAACACAAAAACGGCGAGTTTGCTCGAGGTCACATTCCGTTTGACGATCCAACACAAATAGAGTGGTTTCCAGAAATAATAGAGTTGAATGCCGAAATAAAGAAAAATATTAAAATGATGGCTAAAAGATAGAGAATGATGGCTGAAAGACATAGGCTTAATCTGCCGAGATGATTGTAGCGGCTACAATTACCGTACGACTAAAGATAGATAGAGGCTAAGGCTAAGATTATTTCGTGTAGGGGCTCGAGTTAATTTGATAAATGTGAAAATTACGATATGGTAATTTGAACACCTGTTGACATTTGAGCATGGGCTCGACAAATCTTAAGACACGCAGACACTGAAAAAGCTGTTTAATAAATTATACAGCAAAAAGGTAAAAAACGATGCAGCTAGAGCAGGTGCTGATGTGAGTTCCAAACTATAACTTTAAAAGACGACGTCAATAAATCAACACAGTGAAGTAGATAAGTCAAAACCAATGAATTTCATTGGGGAAGACCAGAAAGTTGAAGGTGGAATAGAATAAGCGAGATTTCAATGACAAAAGTGTAAGACAATCCTTTTCAAAAGTAAAAGGTCCTTCCGCGAAAAGTAATATTTTGATTGTAAACAGCGCGGCAAAGCAGTGTACAGTGAGTCACCAGTACTACGCTTCTGTGGAAGACAAAATTTTAACCAACGTCAAAGTTCTGCCAATCCAGATTGGTTGAGCCAATAATCGACTACATAAAATTAAAATTTCACGATTATTTCTGGAAGTGTCTAGAAGCTGCAAAGATGCCGGTTTGATCGCATACGAAAAGTAAGCCATGGCAGCTCCGAGGGATTCCGTTAACATACTAGGAAGACTTATCTCTCGATAAAAATTGCATGACTGAGAAGACGTATGTACGTAGATTCAGCGAAAAACTTCCAGGAATTATCAAACAATTAATCGGTACTATAATGATTGGAGCTAAAGGCAGTTTCCTCTTCATTGACGATTTTACTGTTGCAGTTGAGATGAAAAAAATCTTCGAGACAGCCATATTGAAGCAATGAAGAGAAACCAAGAGTATAGTTTTCGGCAGCTCCATAAGGGTTTGTTTGGCCAAATCAAGATGCTGAGGCCAAATCCAGCACCGAGGGACATCAATTAATTACAAACGCTCCGCGAGGAAATTAGTAGGACAGCTGAAAGAGGGCCGTTGAATAAACTTTTAGGTAAATATTGGGCACGACGGTACTTCCGCATACCATTATGTACGCCGCATAGGCATTTACGAAACACATTGACTCACTTACGAGTTTTTAATTAAATTTGTGGACACAAAGAGTTTGGCGTATGCAGATTTTGTTTTGAGATTATTTGCTAGGTGAAAAAAGATAAAGAGGTATTCATGGGAAGTTTGGGAAATCAAACTTGCAGATAATCAATGTGTGAAACATTGTCAAATTCTTCGCATTGATCGACCATGGGTGACTGCTATCACTGAAGCAGATAAAAGAACCAGAGGTTGCGAAATTCTCTTCCTGGCGAGATGTAAACTAATGACCATTAATTGTGGATTTTTATGGCGATCGCATTGTCGTTCTGGATCGTAACCTTAACCATATCATTGCCAAGATGCACCAAGGTATACTAAAATGAATTGCACGAAGCTGTTGATACGAATCAAGTTGTACTGGCGCTCACATGAGGAGGCTAGTAACGCACTTACCAAAAGCTAGTAAAGCACTGTGGAAATTGCAATTTCTTTTGTGGAAATTTGTGGAAATTTGTGAAAGCAAAAAAACTAATCAACACGTTTCAGGATAGTTATGAAAACATGGTGAACTTCTGGAGTAGTAGGCACCTAGTTGACGAACGACAGCAGCATAATAAAATAAATTCCAGGAAGGGTCTGCATTACAATGAGTGGCTTCTCGGTCTGCGTCTGAACCGAATCGGTCGGTAGTATTTAAAGTCTGGCCGTAGGCTAAAAAGGCTATGGGGAGGACACCCTTAAAATAAACCAGCAATGATTAAAACATCAGGAAATAATACCATAGGTGGCAGACCTGCACTGGGTCAATTATTGCAAAACAAACATGACGTCATTGGCTCAGACAATTTCATGAGCGGAAGTTCTAGTGACAACCCATTCAGAATGGGTAAGTTATTTATGAGATCTCCTATAAGGCCACGAAGTATCTCTGTGGGAAATTTAGCAAAAAGTAATGATCCTCAGCAGATGAATTACAGTAGTTCTCAACAAATAGCTGGGAGTGATTGAAATGATAAAATAATCCTAACATTACAAGCTGAATTAAAGGAAGCACGAAATGAGATCCAAAAATTAAAACTGATGATAGAACAGAAAAAAATTACTATACTGTACCTGATTCGAGTGAAGAAGAAGACATAGTTGCACAAAAAACATCATGGCTACTACCAAAATCCAAAAATATGAAGCGTTCATCAGAAAAAGGTTATCAAGCAGGTACTGCATCAGGCAAAACGAATAACCATCTAAATCTTAAATTGTAAACAAAATCTCACCCTGAAAAAAATAACACACCAGGAAAGCATACCACTTTAAAAAAAACTAAAGAACCAAAAAAAAGAAAGCAAAACCCTCCTATTCAGTCATTAACAAGTCATTACAGAATAACAGCATCAATTTTCAAGCTAGAATGATGAACAACAAACAACTGAAAATAAATGTAGATACCGAGACAGATCATAGCAATCTAACAGAATATTTAAACGGTTCGCAGCAACAGTGGCATTTATATGAAAATAAGCAGACGCGACCGATAAGGGTTATGGTTAGAAATGTACACCAATCATGCAACCCAGAAGACAATAAAAGTGAACTGTGCGAGAGGGGTTTTAAAATCCTTGATATCGTCAGTAAAATTAAAAAGTCTAAGAAAGGGGATGAAGGAAAAAAGAATTCCTCTTCCATTATTCATGCCAGCCTTCGATAACAAAGAAGATATAAGAAAAATTTACAAAATAAAACCTATGTGCCTTATGGGAGTAAAGATCGAGGCCGTTAGAAGTAATCGTATAATTCCGTAATGTAAACGTTGTCAGCAATATGGCCACACTCAAAAGTTCTGCCAACATGAACCTAGATGTGTTAAATGTGCTGAGAAACATTCAACTATTGCTTGTAAGAAACCCAGGACCACCGCGGCAAGTGTTCAAACTGTGCACAGGCCCACCCTGCAAGCTACCGAGGATGTATGGTAGCGAAAAAACTCCAAAAAAGAAGAAATAATCAAGATCAACCAATGGGTTTACAAAACAGTCAACCAACAGAATCCTTTAGTCTTCATTTCAGAGGTGGTATATCTTATGTACAGGTGGCTGCGACAGGAAAGGTCAGCTCAGGATCAGTGTTGAACCCTACACATTCGAATGCTCTGATGGAAATGATGCAGAATGTTTCAAATGCTATAAGCAACCTTTCTGAAAGGCTACAAAGATTGGACCAGAACAATTCTGCTTTATTATTCTAATTATTTCTCCCAAAATGAAGTACCAAGAAAAATTGAGAATTGCTACATGGAATGCTAGCGGTATTAAAAATTCAAAACATAAACTTGAAGCCTTTTTAAAAATGCAAAATATCGATGTGTGTCTGATATCTAAGACCCAGTCAACAAGACAATCTTACTTAAAAATTCAGGATTATCAATTTTACGCAACAACTCATCCGGATAACCAAACAAGAGGTGGAACCGCTGTTATAATAAAAAACTATACTAAACATCATGAATGCCAGCATTATCAATCACCTGAAACCCAGCATGATTATTGACTGGGTGATCATTGACTCATTATTAGTAAGTGACTAGAGGTTGTAAATTGCAGTCAACAACCACAAGGGAAAAGAAAGTTGACCGTTTGGATGATATGTTTTCCCGTCAAAGTCTTTGTGTGAAAGAATTGAGACGGTGGTAAAAGTCTGCAGGTAAAACGACATCGACCATATAAAAACAAAATCATGTCATATTTAATCAAATGGTCAGGGTAAAAAATCGACTCATTGAAAACCCGAATTTAAAAAGCTAGAAGGAGAAACCAACGTCAAAAAGATTGTGCGCAAACTCTTGGTGTGCTAGCATTACACACCTTCGTTTGCTTTTGACATAAAGTCATCCTTTTAAGTGGTGATGAAACGACTAATGAAAACCATGGAGCGCAATACAAAAATGGTACAACAAACGGCGATTTTCCGTAAATGATTGTTGGCTGGGTGATTGAGCTAGGGCCGGAAAACTCAAGATTAGTTAAAGAAGATTATATCGATTGTACACTTTGGCCCAAAATAAAGGTACCCAGAATGTTCATAAGATACATATCAACAATATTGAATGTTCTTCCGCCTGTTACCTCAACACATTAGTAAAAAAATTGTATTACTACGGTAGCCAAATAAAATTTCATTAACACTTAACAGTAAACTTACGGTATTCTGAAATTCATCATTCCTGTACACTATGTAATATTCTTCCTCATTGCATACACGATGTCCAATTCCTTCCGTTATATTAACCAACATTTCGGCAAGTTTCATAAATAAATAAATTTCCAAACACTGGAAAATTACGCCAAACATTCCACTATATATCAGTTCGAGCGATTCGGGACCACGTTTGCCAAAAACTATAACTAACACAAAAACCAATATCGACAGTGTTGACGTAAAATGTATAAATAGTTGTAACAATATTTGTGACGTATACGCTTTGAGTGCCAGTTCAAGTGCCCGATTTAGTTTTTTAAAATGATCAATCCAATTATTGAGTCGTGCCTGTAATTCAAGCCTATTTGCTTTGCTTCTCGTTGGCGTTATACTCATCGTATGGATTGTGTCCAGTATTTCAAAATTCACAATCTCGTACATGTGATAAACATTCAAAAACCATAAACCAAATTCGGTATGTATCAAACTGTATGACAACACGTTAATAATACAAATGATCAGATCATGTAATTTTATATCGATTGAGGTCATCTTGGATATATTTGAATATGCAATGCCAAACATAATCCATTGGCAAAAAATTTCTTTAATCGCAAGCAGGATAAAATATTTGATGGCTAAATTTTTGTATTTTGATTTGGTTTGTTCAATTATCGTCCGACTATACTTTAACAATTTATTGATGGCGATCACCCGAGAATCACGTGACAATATCCCCGCAATATACATAGTCGCATTTATGGTAACACGACTTAAATTTAATATTACACCGAACTCTTTCGATATCGATCCAGATAAATTCTTTTTCATGGTGGTCGTAAGTTGGCGCCGCATGATTTCGATGTAATAAAATAAATATAGTCCCAATAATATACAAACTAGTCGTGTCCATGCTGATCGGGTAACTCGACCCGTTCTAAAATTATAGCCGTATGAAACTAGGGCTATACCACGGCCAACAAAGTATAAATAGTAGCCAATTACTTTAAAATATCTATATTGAAATTGTAGCTTGAACATGATACGTGCGTTTGATATAAAAGTATTACTATTTGATGTCTTCAAACAAGTATCAAAAATCGGTTTTGCTTAATTGATTTAATTAAATTAACCCTCTCATTATTTATTAACAGGGAGATACTAATCAAATCTATTAATAAAATTTATTGTTTCAACCTTGATTGACCTCTATAGAATTTTGACTATTTCAAACACTCACCATGTCGATTAGTTCCAGTTTATCCGTCATACATAAAATTTCAAGCATAATTTGATCGGTTTCGTAACGTTTCGTAATTAGTCGATCAGCATGCTGGTGGATTGAACTTCCACTGATTTCCTCGTTCTGTTGTGAAGTAAATCACTAATACATTTGTAGTGTATGCATTTAGAGTGGCAAGCGCCTCTCACAAAACAATAGAATCTTGCTAACAATTGACAGCAAATAAAATTGACTCTCCAGCATGTGTAAAAGGTTTTGTTGGGGTGACCATATCGACTGGTCAACTCTTAATGATCTGGTCGATAAAATGAAAATTAAGCCTATGACAAACCATTAGTGACTGTAATAGTTAATTTCTGCATAGTTCAAATTCAGAATGAGTGTCGGATGAGATGGGACAGTAAAGATGATCCAGAATGAAGTTATGTAGGTGCTAATAAGATGTATATGAGCAGTCTGCTTGGTTTGATTTCAGAAATTGCTTCTTATTGCGAAGTAATGTTGCTGCACTATTTTAAAACGTTGCTTCTTCGTTCATTTGTACTCTGAAACCATATGGTTGTACTTCCTTGAACTGCCGTGTTTTGGGTTTTTGACATAGTTGATGCTTTTAAAAACCATAGTTTATTATGGTATAATATTACGGTAGTCATCTGTAGCCATGTATCATTAAGCTTTTTGAGCCATTTCACCAAAATGAATTGGCCACTTTAGGTTACTTGAAGTACATTCCCAAAACGCTGTATTAACTGGGTTATCTGAGAATGCGTTTTGGTTCTATTTTGTATTTGACATTCAGTCTAGTATTTGTGTGGTTTGATTTTAGATATAAACCTTCCATCTCGATGTGTGTTTACACATCCAATGCAATATATCCCTGAGTCTGTCCATGAATATGATAAAATATCGATTTTATCGATATACGATGGCTGGATTGAGCCATCCTAAAGGATCGTACAGACAAAATATGAGGGTTAGAAGGCTTCGTTTAGTATTATTAGTTGGTTTTGGTAGCTTATTTACTCGGAAATTAGATGTGCCTTTATATTCCAGTATAGGCACAAATTTTTATGTTCACTTGGTCCATCAAGGCTTACTAATGGTGGATGTATTTCTAGCTAATGGCGAGAGCAAATCTTTAGCCCACAATGCTGCGAATATATTATTGACGTATAATATTGATACCTCGCCGATGCCTTTACTTATAAAGTCATTTGCATAAAAAATCTTCTGCAAAATCGCATTAGCAGCCAATTAATATTTGTTATTGGGTTTAATCCCAGCTGTTAGATCCCATGTCGATAGACCCAATGTTTCATAGGTGGTTATTAGCAATCGGAACTGCTTCAATTGTTTAGTGGATGACTCATACCCTACAGTTTGTTGGTAGTCATAACCACGTGAGTCAACACAAATCTATGGTGGTATTATTGGTCTGAGTGGTACCTCTCCTAGCTACCAAAACTTGCATTAAGTTGCATCGATTGAACTCAACTTGTAATGTTGTCCTCTTTTTGAATTATACCTCACATTCTGAAATAACCACTACAAATAAGGCTGTTCGGTCTTGTGAGCAGCCCGTGTTGTAGAATTGATTTTTGTTTCCAAAAAATTACAATATCACGATATTAATGTTCAAAAAGACCGGCGATTTGTATTGATTTTAGCTCGATCCAGTTGATGACGACTTATAGCTTTTAACGCTACGCCTGTGATTGAAATCTGGCAGTTTTAGCAAGATAATTGTAGTATTTTTATGCATGATTGCGAAATTATCGAAGTTTTGAATATTAAGTCAAGCAATTATCGGAAGAAATGATCTTTTGGTATATAAAACATCGCATTCTTGATGTAGAGTAGCACTTGTGGAGCTTATGTAGATCTTCGCATTTGATGCGTGACTTTGCAGCGCAGTTGGTGGGTAAACGGGACATCCATAACTTGTGCTTGGTAACTTTGTCTTAATATTTTAGAGAAGCACGTTTTTGTTGGATTAGATCACATACCTTTAAAGCAAAACATTTATTAGCAATGAATGATATAAACTCATCAAATGCTGGTTAGCGTAGTTTAATGCTTTAAATCACCCATTGCATTCGTGTGTCTTCATCGAGCTTCTACGACATTATAAAAATTAACCATGAGTCTCATCTATCTGCATTCTTTTAATAACTTCATTGAATATATCGACATATTCTACAGTGACTTGCCACATTATGTAATAACTGTTGCTTGACTCATGAATTGCTGTTTTCGAGATATAGTCACCAGACTTTGGTTGTCGTACTGCACACACATTTTTTCCCATGCCTCTAAATAATTAGCCAAAGTAACTGTAATAAGCCGTAATTAATACATAACATCATCGCGTGGCAGTCCATTGAAGTAAACTAAAGTTTGTGATCATTCGTTAGTGACGAGTGGTTATGGACCGATGAAGAAAACTGCTCCTTAAACGATGAGAAATCGTTGTATTTTATAAAGTAAACATTGATATTTTCATTCTTGGCAGCTATATCTTAATCTTTGGGATTACCTAAAAACTTTATTCTCGCATTGTGTCAAACATTTATCTTCGATTTACTGCGAAAGCTCGCATAATGTTGTTTTGCTGTGTTTAAACTGAGACGACTAATGGATTGCACTCGTAAATTATTTTTCGCAAATCAGCTTTTGCAGTGGTATGAAGGTGCTCAATTATATCAATCAAGGACGAGAAATCATTGAGGGAAATACTGCCTTTGTCATATTCTTTAAACTGTAGATAAGGTTTCTTGAGTACCTCTAATTAAACGTTCACCTCCTCAAAAACAGATAGTGTCAGGTTTAATATGCACAATATACATTTTTACTCGTGTTATTGTGGCTTTAGCGTGCCAAGTATATTTACCTCACTCATTGGAGTAACTATATTCTACTTAAACTTAATGTTTTGATTGAGAAATTTGCTAGATCACTAAAATACGAAATGCAGATTGTAAACTTCAAAAATACGGTATACTGCAGAAACACTTTGAGCCAATTTGTCAATAAATGTCTCCCTCATTTCGACACCAATATTAAAGTTTAAACAAAAACTGGAGTGTCAGAGTAATAATACTGCCAAAACGGTCCCATATATCCCTTGTGCACTTATGCAAAAACGTGGTTGAATTCTAGGTTCCCTTAAAAATACTGTTTCATTCGCTGAGGATATTACGATGCTGTTACGATATGTAAAGAATTTTAATTTTTTTTAGTGTTCATTCCCTGCAATCTGTTCTGGGCCAAAGCTCTCCCAACTCTTTCGTGGTTAACTTATTGTCCTACTTTACGCCAATACTAGCTAAATCGAGGACGCGCGACTACAATTCCGCTTCTAAATATCCATCTGCACATTGCATTGCTCCAGCCAGCCTGTACTGGCATGAACGATGGGTCGGGCCATGGATTCTGCACTCCAACAGGGGGTCAAAGTTGTGTTCATCGTCATCACCGACCATAAGGTGATGAAAAACCCCTTTTGCATCCCTTCCCTTTGGGATTCAAATCCGGTACCTCCCGTCCTAAACACCGCAGTTTTAACCACTGCGCCAATTGCATGTAAATAATTAGATTTAAGGGTTAAAAAACTCAGAAGATGATGAGGATAATTTAAGCTTGAAAACGCAATTTATAGCATTTTTTTGACATCCGCAGCAAGTCTAAATATTTGACGATTTAGAAACTAAATTTTTTAGTAATCGAAGAGCCATGACAAATAAAATAAGAAAGCGAAAGCCAGTCGAACTTTCGAACAACGATGTTCTCAAAACCACCTATAATATGAACATTGTTTGCATCCGCAAATGCTACTTCTTGGATATTTTCATTCATACTACTGTTGAATACTATGTTCCAGAAGTATGGACCTAAGATGGACCCTTGCGGACATCCTTTTGTCACACTCTTTTGTAATGAACCAAAGTTAGTGACAACAGTTGCGAATCTTTCTGAGAAATAGTTATTAATGATTAAGTAAAGGTTTGCTGGACAGCTAAACTTCTTCAACTCATTCATTGTACTAGGCCACCACAGATTATCGAAGGCACCAGATACGTCAAGGAATACTCCGAGAACATATTTGTGCTCCGATTCCTTTACTATGTTGATCATTTTCACCATAGCATCCTCTGTGGACCGATTATCTCTAAATCCAAACTGTTTGTCACTAAATGTCCCAGATTCATGGAACAGACGCATCAACCTACCAGTTATCAGTTTCTCGAGTAATTTCCCCAAGACTGGTAGAAGCATGATTGGTCTATAGGATTTTGGGTCGGTGGGATCTCTTTCACCTCCCTTCCTAATAATAATGACTTTGCCGTTTTTCCATGCTTTTGGAAAATACCCTCTTTGAAGACAATGGTTCATGAACCGCGTGATACTAGACCCTATTATAGGCCAGGCTCTTTGTATCACTTCGACCTCGATATTATCGAGGCCGGGTGCTTTTCTTAGTTTCATTGACAATATTGCGTCCGTGGTTTCATCATTGCTGAATTCTTCCACGTCGCAAGTCCTTGGTGTTACAGATCTTTGCGCTCTGACCTCTTTATGAGCATCTGTATCATTTGTCACTGTGTCATCAGGAAGCAACGCTTTCAACAAACACTTTGTTGTATCTTTCCAACACGTAGTTGTCAGACCATCTCCACTAGTAAGTGTGCTTAAAACTTCAGTAGTTTTGAGCCTTCCTGTACTGAACTTATATACGAAGCCCCATGGTTCTGCATTACCATGCTCAGTAATGTACTTCTCCAGACTAGTCTGGCTTGTTTTATTAACATCACTAAAGTACTCATTACGGCATGCTACATAGCTGACTTTCCTTTGTTGTCTTTCTATAGGGTTCTTCTCGTTTTGATACTTTTTGCGCATTCTTGATACATTAACTCTTTTGGTGGTTAACTCGTTAGTCCACCAAGGTAAATTTCCTTTGTGAGTACGTTTTCGTGGTATGCTTTTATCACAGACCCTGATAATCGTGCTTGTTAGTTCACGCTCTATTGTATCTACATCTTTTCCAGATGTGTAACTCATATTTTCAGACCATCCTTGCCAAGTTGAGTTCAACAAGTTATCAAACTTTTCCCAATTTGCACGTTTCAGTGCATATCGTGGAACTTTGTTTTGAGGATCATTGCTATTATGATTGTTTCCAGATTCTAAAGTGAGAACTATCGCCCTGTGATTGCTTGAAGACCAGTTTTCTTGTACTTTCCAATCGGTTACTTTTCTCAACAACCCACTACTCACAAGTGTTAGATCAATGTTTGATTCACCATTGTGGCAATAAGTACTTGGCTGGCCCTCTTTATTTAAAACAAAGAGACCCCTTCTTGCAACAAATTCTTCCACGAGGATTCCTCGATCATTTGTTTCTCGCTTATGCCAAAGTTTTGACTTGGCATTGAAGTCGCCAGTTATGATAATTGGAAGGTTTTTGAGACCCTCCATGATTTTATCAAGCCTATTGATGTAATCCACTGGTTCATCAGAGTATTGAAAGTAGATACTGATTAGATAAAAACTACCCAAATCAGACCTGATTTCAACACATACACAATGCGAGTCGCAGTATTGTGAGATTCTAAGTACCTCTAAGTCCTGGTTAAAAACCCCTATTGCAGCCTTGGCATTGTCACCATCACCAGTGACAACTCTTGTTGAAGTAGCCAGACCGCCAACTCTACCTTTGACCATGTAAGGTTCCTGCATGCAGAGTATATCAATCTTCTTTTCTTGTGCACTTTGTCTAATTTCATGTCCAACTATTTTTGCATTTTGCATATTAAGTTGGACAATCCTCAATTGACAGTTCATGCGATTTTTAATCGTCATAAACAGTTTTTCGGATTACTAAGTTCAATGCCGTTTTATATGCTGTGCATATTTTGCTTCTCAGCAAAATCTCAGCAAAATCTTCCGCTTTCTTTGGACATGATTTGTGGTCATGTCCGTCCTCTGAGCAGTGTTCGCAGATCTGTTCTTTGACCTTGCAGGGCTTGGCAATATGCTCAAATGCATGGCATTTGAAGCATCTTGAAACTCTTATGTAATCCGATAAACGGCACGAAGACCAGCCAATGTATACTATGCGTTTTAGCAGTAAGGTATTTCGTGCTTTTGGTGTGACTTCGATGACCCAATGTGCGTTATTTGAATTTCTGGGCCCAGTTTTGAAACCAGACTTAAGGTCTTCTTCTTTAATATCCTTGTTTTGAGACAAGATAGCGATCTTGATGTCTTCAATCCTTTCTGATCTGTCAACATCATACACAATGATTCTAGGCAGTTTCTTCTCTGGTAGAGAAGCCACTAGCCCAGCCTCTTCCAAGTTCTTGTTACTCATAAAGAACTCAATGTCCTCAGCCTTTGCTGTTTCTATTATAATGCCATTGCTGACATTACTGACTTTTTTGATTTCAAGTCCAAAGGCCGCGGGTTTGATAACCTCCCGCACTCTGTTTTTAATTTCATCGCTATTGGCGAATGATGCCTCTTTACCAACAATGGGTTGTACTCTGACAACCCGTGTTGGCTTCCATTGAGTTGTTTTTCCCTTATTCGAAGAATTAGGGAATCTTGGCTCAGGTACCGAAACAGCGGCACTCTTCAGGGCCTGAAATATGAACAGCCAACAAAGGGCATATTCTGAAACAATAAACAGAAAATCATTCATTTCATCTAGTGAAGTAAGGCTGTCTCGAATTAAATTTCCGCCATTTTACTATATACAATGACAGTCTTTTAAAAGTCTTTGAACCAACTGTAAATAATAACGAATGCATACCACAAGTGCATAAATTTCAATTGGTCAAGTATTTCCTCAGGGAAAATGTAATTTGCTTAATAAGTAATAATTTGATTACCGATGTCAGCTATGAGAAGCCTGAAATAAATTATAACAACCATAATGAGGACAATAATTCAATTATTTTTTGATCAGTTAGACATTCATGATGCTACGATAAATGCACAAAGAAACATCACTAAAACACAAGACAAGTCACTTCGGGAGTTAAAGAGTCCAAACCACCTGGACGAAGACATAAGGCAACAATAGGCTTTACGTTCAGTTGACATAAATGTACCAAGTATATAGACTAACTGATTTGTTAACTAAATATTTGATGCGTTAGACAGCTATAACATAAACCGTGAAGACAAATAAATGCATGGCAAAACATCAAACAATATTGCATGATGTCATCAGGAATCATGATCAACCACAACTTCATATCAGTCAAAATTCTACATCTGATTTAATAATTCATTGTTCATATTTAAGTTCTTTGGTTCAAAATTAATCAATAACATGAATCACAGTTACCAGAAACAATCAACCAATATTGCTGATTATGATCATGTGGACAATGGGAGCCCAAGGCAACGTTTACCACATTAGAGAGGACATATCAACATTAAATTGTGTTCACAATACGAACGAAACCGCTTTGGTAGTTTACTAATAATTATCTACCTTTTCAGACTTAGACACAGACACTCACGTTAGAGACTTCGACTCTCGTGTTTTGTATAAAATCATACAAAACACGAGATTAAGTGTGATTGAGTTAGTCGTCTGCAAAAACCTTGCATAAAGTTAAAAATATTTTAAATCGTAGAGGCGAAATTGAGAACACTTAAAAAAGTTGCATTTCGATGGGTGCTGTAACTCAACCTCTGGATTATCGTTAAATGATGTCTTATTACCGAAATCAACCATTCACGATTATCTTATCACGGACATCAGAAATAGTATGGCGCGAAAATTAAGCTGGGGAGATGCAACTTGTTAAATTAAAAACAGTTATATACGGTCGTTAACTCAAATACCAGATGACAACATCTACTTGTCCTCTAAATAAGAACTATACTACTACTTTAAAGCCAGGTTAGATATGATTAATTACTATCAGGTTGTGACAATCTTGAAGAAACAAAACAGGTATACATGGAACATTAACCACTATATTACAAACTGGGTTCTCACTATGATAATACAGCTCGACCTGTCCTGAATTATTAAACCAAATACCATCAGAAAAACAATGAAAGCATTTTGTTGAGTTTAAAAATCTTGAAAACTTTAAAAATTTTCTGGTTGACGTGAGAAGACATCTTCACGTTTAGTGGCTCAGAATTAACCTCGGAGCTATACACCAAAGGTAAATTGCTATCAGAAAGTAGTAAACTAGTTGATCTACTAGGGTGGTTATTTCCATTAATTATAAAGTTAAATTTTTTAATTCACCTGATGTTAAGTGATCTTATGGGATGAACAGACATAACTTGAAAAAACCATAATGCGCAGATAGCCAGATACGCCACGTTTATAATTAATAAATTTCCAAAATTTTCTTGGATTATGCTTAATGCCTGATTCAATTTTATCTGTATACACACACACACACACACACGCACACACACACACACACATAAATATATATATATATATATATATATATATATATATATATATATATATATATATATATATATATATATATATATATATATATATATATATATATATATATATTTAAATATATATATATATATATATATATATATATATATATATATATATATATATATATATATATATATATATATATATTAATATATATATATATATATATATATATATATATATATATATATATATATATATATATATATATATATATATATATATATATATATATATATATATATATATCAATATATGATATGGAATATTATATTGCCAGCTCCTAGGAACTATACGGGCCTGAAAATATTCTTTATGTTTTGAGATGGCTATATTAATAATAATAAACCAATGAGCATTTGTGCATAAAATGCTCTCTATCTATAAATATTTTGAATAAAAATAACGGTTACGGTTTTTTTCCTTTTTTTTAATAAACGATCTAATACATGAAATAATTAAAAAATAAAAAATTGTTATTTTTACACACATTTATAAAATAGATCATTTGGTGCTGATTTCTTCTTTGTTAAGGTGTCGTTAGATCGTTTATTAAAAAAAAGGAAAAAAAATCATAACCGTTATTTTTACTCAAAATATTTATAGATAGAGAGCATTTTATTCACAAATGCTCATGGTATAGAAATACCCAAAGGACGCAAATGAGTTAAATTAAATTAATTTAAATTCAAAATCAATACAATTTACCGGTTACAAATATGTTTGTGGTTTTGAGCTAGAAGTGATTACTATATATAACGTTTTTTTTGGATTTGTGATTTAATTTGAGTGATTTAATAGTGAATTCATTTTTGTTTTATGTACGTTTCGAGATTTTGCGAATGATTTGTGATATTTTGTAATTTTCGTGATTTTTAAACTGTGATTATTTAAAATTTGAAATTCCTGAATTTTTGATATACAATTTTGAACTATTTTAGTGTACTTTCTAGGGTTATTTTTTAGTCTAGTGTCTTAAGTTTAGTGTTAATATTTTTAAGTTTAGAGTAAAATTTTAAATTCCTTAATTTTTATACTTAAACCATTTTGAACTATTTTAATGTACATAGTTTTATTGACTCCATAGTTTTAAGTTTAGTA
The DNA here is from genome assembly GCA_963556175.1 of Tipula confusa. Lineage (NCBI taxonomy): Eukaryota > Metazoa > Arthropoda > Insecta > Diptera > Tipulidae > Tipula > Tipula confusa. The sequence goes on from OY744476.1 coordinate 165,462,745, forward strand.
TTATTATGTTGAATTTTTAAATTATAATAATTTGTTTCTAATTACAAACATTTAAAACAATTCGTATAATTTTAAAACTTAGTTCTAGTGTTAAACCATTGTGTGAATCTATTTTATATAGAATATTCGTTTATCTTCTTATAATATATAATTGTATAATATTAAACTTAAAATAATTAAAATGCCTTTCAAACATATTGTTCTAGACAAATCAAAAATTGAAGAAATTCAACGAGTTATGATTGAAAGTTTCAACGATTTCAGCAATATGAAAAAATTATTTAATCCCAGATTGTTTTCAGTTGTATGTCAACAAATTGATGGGATAAGAAATACAGATTATTATCGACGTAAACTCCATAAAATTTTTATTTCTGAAGAATTTATTTATAGCTTAAGGGAGAAAGTTTATCAAATCGAACAAAGTCGTAGATCCACTTCTGAAAGTTTTGTTAATGTAACGTTTGTTGAAGGCAACGATGAAACTACCAAAGGCATTCCATTTCAAAATGATGGAATTAAAAATTTGTCAGGATCATCAGGTGAAATATCAAAATCTCAAAATGTCATAACTGATTTTGTGATGTCGGAAGTTCTAACTGGCGATGATAACTTTCAATCAGTGAAACCTAAAACGGCGGATCATAAAATAAATAGACAAATTGAAAAAATCAAAAAGTGTAATATGTACACAGAATCGATAGGAGTTTTAGATATATCCAACGAAAACTGGAGTATCATTTCATCTTCAACCCAACAAAAGCAGACCAAAAAGCTTTGTCCT
>OY744476.1:165463728-165675461 GCA_963556175.1 Tipula confusa
GGGGCTACGTGAAGTTTATGCTAATAATCTAATAACAAGAATTGGCAGATAACATTAAACGTGTCATTAGCGAGATTCCAGCCGAAATGCTCGAAAATTTGTGAAAAATGTACATTTCACATAGACCACTTAAAACGTAGCCGTGGCCAATATTTACATAAGATAATCTTTGAATTACTGGCTATGAGTTACTGGCAAATATTGACTTATCAATGCAAATCGAACAATTTTGCAATTTTGGTGTTTTTTTTTTTTTTTTTTTTTTTGAAAATTATAAACCAAATGCTTAAAAAATCACCCATAGCTAATAAGCGATAAAATAATTGTTGAACTAAAAAAAATTGGCACGAAAACTGTTACTGGCAGATAGATTTTAGGAAGTAATAATAAAAATCGTTAAATTCAAAATGTTCAAAATAATTTCGTTGGGTTACCAATGAAGATCGACTAACAATTGACAAACATATAAATTAAATGTACCAAATCGAATACAACTAAAAGTTAGTTTACAATATTAATGGCAGGAAAGTGTGCTCAATGAAGATACACGAACTAGTATGTAGAATGTTAAATATTGCCAACTTTAATTGGCTTGTAAACGAAATCCTAAATTTTATTAAAAGAAGAAAACGATATGGGTAAATTGGCCGTATTGTTAGTTTTCGCAATTTAATGTGTTGTTCAGATAATGCCACCAGATGGTTACATATTTTGTATAGATGATCGTTTAAGGCATTTTTGATTATTCCTAAATGCTATGTCAATCGTTAACAATTCACAATTAAAAACTTTAAAATGAAGTAGTGCATTGAACTAGTAAATTGCACACTCCAAACAGACGGCTACTCAAACAAAATCAGCACACAGAAATACTAAAGCTTATGTTAACGTTGTTGATTTGACAATAAATAGACCGAAAATTGTTTGCCATCATAAATTTGTAAAATTTAACACTCAGATGGTCATATTTATGGTGGATTAAACTAATTAAGTTATGAAATATTTACATACATCATGGAATGAATTATTTATTATTCTTTCCGTTTCCAAATATTGACGTTCCACATGTGTTTTGCCCCAAATTTCGTTTATACATTTCCTGATGTCATACATCTTATCGATCACGATTTGAATTAGTTTGATTAAAATGTATATTTGTACACTACGAAGCACGATCCCATATCCCGCGGTTATTAATAACTGATCAATATTGTTGACTTGCTCCCCCATAAATAATAGCCAAAACTCAAAAATTAGTGCAGTCAGTATTGAAGAGAAATTCATAAATAGCTGCAACATTAGTTGACTGGCATATGCTCGCACCCATAAATCGAGTAATTTTTTAAGTTTATTGAACTCAATCATAAGATGATCGATGCGATCCCAAATTTTCCACTCAACATGATACGTGATTTGCGATGCGGGTAAATTCTCGATCGATTTTAATATTTTCATGAGTTCAGCCAACACAATATCGTTTAAATGATGTAAATTCAAAAGACCCATAGTTGTTTCAATGTTCAGTAAATTATTTGTGATTGCATAGATCAGAAGCAGAATTATATGAACAGGTACCGTTTCCGAACTCATATTTAAGATTACGATCATTGTAGCGATTGACGAAAGCCACACAAAAACCACTTCTTTTGTAAAAAATAATAGAAAATGTTCAAAGCTTAGTGATTCGTATTCATTATTCACGCTGGCAAAGATCCGTCGATTGGATTTTATCAATTTATTAATAGCGATCACACGATCGTTCCGTGACAATACCGCAACTAAATACATAGCAATATTGATAAAATATCGTGAAAAATATACGAGAATTGCAGTCACAGTTGAAAACGATATTGAAAATACATTTTTTGGTGCAGCATCTGTAGTCTGCTGTATACGATATAATACATACGGAAGTAAAATGAGCAAAATGGTTGTGTATAAAAATGCAAATGTTGAACGTTCAGTTTGACCTTTTGCAAAATTATATCGATACGCGATAAGACCATAACACCGGCCCAAAATGTACCAGTAGTATACGAAAAATTTAAAGTATTTATACTTGAATGTGAACATTGTACGATTACAAATGCAAGCTCAATGGATAACCATTTAAAATTAATGTCGATTAATAACAAAAAAAAAAGTAATTGTTTTTTTTTTTTATAATGATAGGGCAATTATATTAATGATGCGAGTTACGACCATTACGACATTTAAGCATTTATAAAATGAAAATGACCATACAGTTATAAGTTGTAGCAAAACAGGAAATGGGTGATTTGTGTGCACTGACGAAGCCATAAAATGGCTATTCTTTAGTTCCCATATTAAGCTTTTCCAGTATCTTAGTACTTTCCTTTGATTAGCTAATTTTTTTTCTTTTGAGAAATCTATCTAGCAAAATGCTTTACTGTTTGTACTTTGGTTTTTTAAGTCAAATGCACGTTTAGAGAGAATTTTATTATTTTAACTGCTACATATTTGAGTGGGGTGGGAAAGGGGGCTTAAGCTAAGTGGTCTACAAACAGCTCAAATGTCATCCTCACCTGCACGTGGTGCACCCTGCTAGGCAACTAACGAGGCTCTGGCGACCGAGACACGGCGGTATAACCGACTATCGAGGACTTAGTAAATGAAGTTTTCAAACCAGACCCACTACCAACTCGTACTGGTCAGAGTGGTAGATGCTCCAAGACCAGTAAAATAAAAAATGAGTACAACTAATTCAGATAATTGTACCCCAGGTGGTAAACCAGCTAAGCAGCTAGCAAATCCACCCTCTAACAAGGCTGGCTCAACGGATTCTGGGGTGAGCCAATCATTGTTTAACAGCCCTCTTAGGCAACTCAACTCATTTGGACAAAAACCCAGGGTGGGTAGATCACCACCACCATTAGCGAACACCTTGGAAAGGGATAACGCAGAACTGCGCAATAAGATTTACGAAATAGAAAAGTTAACGTTAAATCTAAACAAAGACCTCGAAAGCTTAAAGCGAGAAAACAAGGAGTTAAAAGTTGCTCTAAATGCAGTAATATCTGAGAAAGAAACCTCCAAGCTGCAGGAAAAACACGATACCAATGATCATATAAAGGTTATATATGAAACAGAGTAAGAAGAGCTGAACAGAGAAACGGGATGGATTCTGAACCGTAACAAAAAAAATAAGAAACGCAAGATGAGTAAATCACCACAAGTTTCACTCTAACTGAAACAATCAATTGAGCAGCTCCCAACCGGAAGTAGGAATGTACCACAGGAGGAAAAAGCTCAGGTTTCAGCGGAACAGGAACGATCAATTAAAGAACTCTCAACCGGAAGGAAGAATATACAACTAGAGAAAAACGTGCCACGGCCACCTCCAGTTATAATATCCAATTGCGATAGTTATCAAAGTATTAGAAATATCATGAACAACAATCGGATAGAATTTCAAGCTACAGCTCTAAATAGTGGTGATATCAAAATAAATGTCCCAGACAGTGGTAGCTACAGAAAGTTAACAGGAGCTCTTAATGAAAACAAAACAACATGGTATTCTTATGAAGATAAGCTGACAAGGCAAACCAAAGTCATCGTTAAGAAACTACAAGCTTCATGCAAACCAGAGGAAATAAAAGACTATCTTTTGGAGAAACAATATAAAATAAAAGAAGTTACACAGTTGCTAAAAAGAGGTGACAAAACACCGCTTCCATTATATATGCTATCTTTTGAAAGAACAGAAGACATTAAAAATATTTATGCAATCAGCGAAATACTCCATATGAAAGTTCAAATAGGAGCAGTTAAAAAATCTAAATTGATTCCCCAATGCAAAAAATGTCAAGTCTACGGACACACGCAAAACTTTTGTAATAAAGAGCCTAGATGCATGAAGTGTATAGGAAAACACCGTACGGCTGAATATATGAAACAAAAAGACACCCTACCAAAATGTGTCAACAGTGGAGAGGCACATCCAGCCAACTACAGAGGTTGCATTGTTATAAGAGAGCTGCAAAAAATTCGCAACAAAACAAGGGAAACTTTAGAAAGTACCAGGCAGGAAATCAACTCAGCCTCAACAAGAATATCCACAAAGTCAAGGACACACGAAACATTAAGCAAATTATCAAGAACTAATCCAAATGTAACATTTGCTGATGCACTCATTATTGGAAGCTCGAAAAGGCAACATAGTTCTGCTTCAGTTAATGATTCAAACAATAACCAAACAAATAAAATACTACAAAATATTCTCAACAGACTTACTTCACAAGAAGAAAAGCAAGAAAGAGCCCTCATATCAATCATGCAAAGGCTCACTTTATTCGAAAAAAGTCAAACAGCATCAGAGGTAGCCTCTCTTTGGTAATTAACATGGCCAATAATTTAAAAATTCTTGCATGGAACTGCAATGGTATATTGCAACGACAAAATCAAATACAACTATTTCTTGATTTAGAAAAAATAGATATATGCTTATTATCTAAAACACACCTTACTACTCAGAGTCATATAAAACTCCGTGGCTACGAAGTTCACTCAGCAGTACATCCTAATAATAATGCACGAGGGGGCAGTGCCGTGATTTTAAAAAAGGATATTAAATACGATCTACAACTAAAACTTGAAAGTGATGAAATACAAGCAATTAGCGTTAGCATTAATACCCGCAACCACAAAGTAGTGGTAGCCGCAATATATTGCCCACCTAGATACAGCATCAAAGAGAATGTTTATACACACTTCTTCAAGCAGCTAGGTGAAAAATTCATAATCGGGGGTGGCTTCAACGCTAAACATACAGACTAGGGATCAAGACTAACAACATCTAAAGGGAAAGAGCTACATCAAGCAATAATTAAATACAACTGCAACTGGCATTTTGTCTTCCATTATTGATCGTTGTCCCAAAACTCATGATATTATTATATTAGGCGATTTTAATGCCCGCATTGGCAAGCACGATTTTAAGGATCAGAATTACATTGGCTCTAAACTATTTCATAGTGATTCCAATACGAACGGTTTTTCCTTGGGTCTACTTGTCAATATGTCCTAATTATTCGTTCATACGATCCTTTTCTCAAATAGACCATATATTGACAAGGGAAGGCAGTCAGTATCTTTATGTCAACTTACATAAAGATACTGACTGTTCTTACTGTAACGACGCATTTAACTCCTAAACGGAGGAAAGCCTTAGCTAACTTTAAGAGTGCTAAGTGTTTTCAAAACCTTCGACCAGCAGATCCAGTCGCCATCCAAAATTTAAAAGCTGCTAGACGGTGTCTAAGTAGTGCTTATGCCGAGCACCGATCCTTCGAGTGTCAGGAATTCTTTTCTAATCTCAAAAATTTCAAGCCCACTGATCGACTACACAAGACTTATTCCTTTTTCAACCAAAATAAACGGAACACTCAGAAACCCTCTGCAATTTATATCCCTATTTCCTCATGGTTGCTTGAGTTACGAAAGTCTGAGGGTGAATGGCCTACCCTTATAGAAGAAACAGACCTTTCCCTTTAGGACCACCTCCTACTCTAGATGAAATCCAAACTACCATTGGGTTTATACGACCAGGGACTGCTCCTGGAAAGGATGGAATTCCCATTGAATTATTTAAATATGCTCCTGCTGTCTTAAGTCAAACTTTTCAGACGTTTATTGAGCAGGTTTGGATTACCAATCATCCCCCCTCCGAGTGGCTTGATACAATTCAAATCCCCATTCCCAAAAAGGGCAAGACTCGTACTGTCGAAGATTACCGACGAATTACCCTATGCAACGTTGGCTATAAGATTTATGCGAAACTATTACTAAATCGATTAGATCAGTATTTATGCTTGCCTTGCTCTTACCAGGCAGCCTTTTTAGCCAATCGATCCACTGATGATCATATGTTTACCGTTCGACGTGTTCTCGATGAAGAGTGGCGTGCTGGTCATCGAGTACACGTTTTTTCAATTGATCTGGCCCAGGCTTTCGTTTCCGATTGCCTACAGCAGTATATTCCACATTATCTAGTCAATCGAATAATTAGGGTATGTTTTTGGGAAAGAACTGCTATCAAATGGTACAATGTGTTTACTCAGACTGTCAAGAAAAGCAAGGGAGTTAAACAAGGTTGTCCGATATCCCCCCGACTATTTAATTTTATTCTTAACGAGGTTTTACTTACTGTGGTGGATCAATTTCCCAAACTCAAACTAGAGCAGCGCACTAATCTTCAACTTCCGTTGATTCTTGCAAACGCCGATGAAGTGTTACTTATCAGTCGCACTATCCCTATGTTGGACCCCATATTAGAGGAATTAATTAAAAGCTTAAATTTTGCTGGCTTAGAAATTAATCCACCAACTTTTTAGCCCACGCATCCTATCAAACACAAATAATAAATAACAAATAAATCCAGCTTTTATCTGCAAACTGTCTATCAATTTTATCAGTAATAAGTAAATAAATCTGGTGATGTATGTTATTTAGTTATTTAATTTTATCAACAGCTTACCCTATTGTTATGTCATATTTTCATTGTATCTCTCTATATTTATATATGACTCTCCAAAACCTACCACCATTGTATGGTGGAGCTCGTTTCCGGATTCAATCAACCTTATTTACCTAAAAATAAACCCTCTGCAAATCCTCTACAATATCTTTTCATATGAAATGTTTTTAAAATTTTTAATATCCCTAATACAACCCATGCACACAACAACCCATATCCCCCCATCAAAATATAATATAGTATAATATATAATATGATATATAATATGATATCTGTTTGTTGTGCCGTCTTACCTGCCATTTATACAAATTTTCACTCCTTTTCCTGGTCTGCCTTCCTTATTTACGCCTCTAATTTCAGGCACTTCCATGATCTCTTCCCGGTTAACTTTTTTAATTTATATTCATATTAATATATATATTAATATTTTTATTATTTTTATTTTTATCATGAATTAACACTTCGTCTCACTATCATTTTGATTTTCACTTTTCCCCGAACTTAGACACTGTATACACAGTGTACACAGGCCGAAAACGCGCAAGCAGTCTGAGTATTTTAATTTGGATTTATATAAATGATCTAAATAAATTATTTACAATTTTTACAATATCTAATACTGATTTTGACAATTGACAATAACAAACAATAAACAATTACGTTAAACAAAAATGCCTTTTCAACTCTACTTTTTTACTTATAAGTAGATGGCAGTAATACCTGCCCATTATAAATTATTTTACATTAAATAGTCGAGTGAGAGAGATGCAACTAGTTAAAATAAAATAAATATCATGCAATTTTAATTTTAATTTCACCAGTGCACTAATAAACTATATATTATTCCCGAAAAAATAGCTCGCATTTAGCCACACCAATTCACTCTATACACTCTTGCGCGTCTTCTCTTTACGAAAAGTGAAACTTTTCCACAAACTTTACATCACAATATATTTTAATCTTATTTTAAAGTATTTGGATAATGGTGCGTCTTAAAAACACGACCACCATTATCCAGGGCTACACACCCAACCTCCATCTAATTTATATACACTTTATTTGACACAAAACTTTAAAATTAATATAAATTAGATTTTAACAAAATGGATGAAACATTACAAATCAATTGAATTAACCGTTTTATGACTAATTCATCCGCCCGAGAAGACTCGGTTCCGTGGAACATAAAATCACAAACGATCTTTTCAAGCAAATGGCCAGTTTGGTGCTTTGTCGTTCTTCATCTTCAACGACTGCGTTTCCACTCCCCATTTATTTTAAAAAATACGTTTAAAAGCTTACCACCACGTACCCAAATGATTTTGAAGATATACACAAAACTATACAGTTACAGTACCATTCGGGTCTTTTAAGTTTATGTGAATACCCTATGGTTTGAGGAATAATGCCCAAACCTTCCAACGTTTCATGAACGAAAACAATAATGGACTGTATTTCATTTTTGTGTATGTTTCGACGAAATATTGGTAACAAATCGAAATGAAAATAAACATTACGGACATCTTCGCATTCCTTCTGAAACCTCAGTGAATGTGACCTAAGGATCAAAATGTCAGTTTAATGTTCCAAACTTGAAGTTTCTAAGTCACGAAATTACCAAAGACGGTAATAGGTCATCCGAGGATTGATTTATTCTTCATTCCGAACGATTTCAAATATCTACATGGATTTAGTTGAATCATTAGACCTCCGGCAAACGATAACATATGTATTTGAACAATAATTGATAGTTTCACACAGTGGCCCGAGTCTTTTACACTCGGTACATGAAAACATCCATAATAGAACGTTCACTAGATATATTGTTCCTCAAGAAATAACGACGGAGGTGGTCAATGTGAGATATGGCAAACTATAGCATCGGTAGACCAATTTTCATTAGTCGAACAACTGATAACTTCAATGCATAGTTTAATACCACAAATTAATCATATGATGTAGCTGAGTTTGGTATAACATTCGTAAAAATAGGTTGTGTTAGTAAATACAATTTAAGTACCTTTTTTACTATAATCTAACGGTATAATAGAGACATAAATAAAGTACTAAAAACAAAATTGTCCCTAAACAAAATTTGTGATACACGAAGAGAGATTGTTTATATTATTTTGACCACTCCTACGATAATATTGGTATATTTAAATAACTGTTTAATCCTCTCTTTTGATCACAGGTGAAAGAGAAAAACAAAAGTTAATTTACTATGAAAATCAAAATTTGTGAAATGCGGTGTGACGAAGTTAATTTTATTTTTTATTTTAATTATTTTATTTATTTTATTTATTTTATTTATTTTATTTATTTTATTTATTTTATTTATTTTATTTATTTTATTTATTTTATTTATTTTATTTATTTTATTTATTTTATTTATTTTATTTATTTTATTTATTTTATTTATTTTATTTATTTTATTTATTTTATTTATTTTATTTATTTTATTTATTTTATTTATTTTATTTATTTTATTTATTTTATTTATTTTATTTATTTTATTTATTTTATTTATTTTATTTATTTTATTTATTTTATTTATTTTATTTATTTTATTTATTTTATTTATTTTATTTATTTTATTTATTTTATTTATTTTATTTATTTTATTTATTTTATTTATTTTATTTATTTTATTTATTTTATTTATTTTATTTATTTTATTTATTTTATTTATTTTATTTATTTTATTTATTTTATTTATTTTATTTATTTTATTTATTTTATTTATTTTATTTATTTTATTTATTTTATTTATTTTATTTATTTTATTTATTTTATTTATTTTATTTATTTTATTTATTTTATTTATTTTATTTATTTTATTTATTTTATTTATTTTATTTATTTTATTTATTTTATTTATTTTATTTATTTTATTTATTTTATTTATTTTATTTATTTTATTTATTTTATTTATTTTATTTATTTTATTTATTTTATTTATTTTATTTATTTTATTTATTTTATTTATTTTATTTATTTTATTTATTTTATTTATTTTATTTATTTTATTTATTTTATTTATTTTATTTATTTTATTTATTTTATTTATTTTATTTATTTTATTTATTTTATTTATTTTATTTATTTTATTTATTTTATTTATTTTATTTATTTTATTTATTTTATTTATTTTATTTATTTTATTTATTTTATTTATTTTATTTATTTTATTTATTTTATTTATTTTATTTATTTTATTTATTTTATTTATTTTATTTATTTTATTTATTTTATTTATTTTATTTATTTTATTTATTTTATTTATTTTATTTATTTTATTTATTTTATTTATTTTATTTATTTTATTTATTTTATTTATTTTATTTATTTTATTTATTTTATTTATTTTATTTATTTTATTTATTTTATTTATTTTATTTATTTTATTTATTTTATTTATTTTATTTATTTTATTTATTTTATTTATTTTATTTATTTTATTTATTTTATTTATTTTATTTATTTTATTTATTTTATTTATTTTATTTATTTTATTTATTTTATTTATTTTATTTATTTTATTTATTTTATTTATTTTATTTATTTTATTTATTTTATTTATTTTATTTATTTTATTTATTTTATTTATTTTATTTATTTTATTTATTTTATTTATTTTATTTATTTTATTTATTTTATTTATTTTATTTATTTTATTTATTTTATTTATTTTATTTATTTTATTTATTTTATTTATTTTATTTATTTTATTTATTTTATTTATTTTATTTATTTTATTTATTTTATTTATTTTATTTATTTTATTTATTTTATTTATTTTATTTATTTTATTTATTTTATTTATTTTATTTATTTTATTTATTTTATTTATTTTATTTATTTTATTTATTTTATTTATTTTATTTATTTTATTTATTTTATTTATTTTATTTATTTTATTTATTTTATTTATTTTATTTATTTTATTTATTTTATTTATTTTATTTATTTTATTTATTTTATTTATTTTATTTATTTTATTTATTTTATTTATTTTATTTATTTTATTTATTTTATTTATTTTATTTATTTTATTTATTTTATTTATTTTATTTATTTTATTTATTTTATTTATTTTATTTATTTTATTTATTTTATTTATTTTATTTATTTTATTTATTTTATTTATTTTATTTATTTTATTTATTTTATTTATTTTATTTATTTTATTTATTTTATTTATTTTATTTATTTTATTTATTTTATTTATTTTATTTATTTTATTTATTTTATTTATTTTATTTATTTTATTTATTTTATTTATTTTATTTATTTTATTTATTTTATTTATTTTATTTATTTTATTTATTTTATTTATTTTATTTATTTTATTTATTTTATTTATTTTATTTATTTTATTTATTTTATTTATTTTATTTATTTTATTTATTTTATTTATTTTATTTATTTTATTTATTTTATTTATTTTATTTATTTTATTTATTTTATTTATTTTATTTATTTTATTTATTTTATTTATTTTATTTATTTTATTTATTTTATTTATTTTATTTATTTTATTTATTTTATTTATTTTATTTATTTTATTTATTTTATTTATTTTATTTATTTTATTTATTTTATTTATTTTATTTATTTTATTTATTTTATTTATTTTATTTATTTTATTTATTTTATTTATTTTATTTATTTTATTTATTTTATTTATTTTATTTATTTTATTTATTTTATTTATTTTATTTATTTTATTTATTTTATTTATTTTATTTATTTTATTTATTTTATTTATTTTATTTATTTTATTTATTTTATTTATTTTATTTATTTTATTTATTTTATTTATTTTATTTATTTTATTTATTTTATTTATTTTATTTATTTTATTTATTTTATTTATTTTATTTATTTTATTTATTTTATTTATTTTATTTATTTTATTTATTTTATTTATTTTATTTATTTTATTTATTTTATTTATTTTATTTATTTTATTTATTTTATTTATTTTATTTATTTTATTTATTTTATTTATTTTATTTATTTTATTTATTTTATTTATTTTATTTATTTTATTTATTTTATTTATTTTATTTATTTTATTTATTTTATTTATTTTATTTATTTTATTTATTTTATTTATTTTATTTATTTTATTTATTTTATTTATTTTATTTATTTTATTTATTTTATTTATTTTATTTATTTTATTTATTTTATTTATTTTATTTATTTTATTTATTTTATTTATTTTATTTATTTTATTTATTTTATTTATTTTATTTATTTTATTTATTTTATTTATTTTATTTATTTTATTTATTTTATTTATTTTATTTATTTTATTTATTTTATTTATTTTATTTATTTTATTTATTTTATTTATTTTATTTATTTTATTTATTTTATTTATTTTATTTATTTTATTTATTTTATTTATTTTATTTATTTTATTTATTTTATTTATTTTATTTATTTTATTTATTTTATTTATTTTATTTATTTTATTTATTTTATTTATTTTATTTATTTTATTTATTTTATTTATTTTATTTATTTTATTTATTTTATTTATTTTATTTATTTTATTTATTTTATTTATTTTATTTATTTTATTTATTTTATTTATTTTATTTATTTTATTTATTTTATTTATTTTATTTATTTTATTTATTTTATTTATTTTATTTATTTTATTTATTTTATTTATTTTATTTATTTTATTTATTTTATTTATTTTATTTATTTTATTTATTTTATTTATTTTATTTATTTTATTTATTTTATTTATTTTATTTATTTTATTTATTTTATTTATTTTATTTATTTTATTTATTTTATTTATTTTATTTATTTTATTTATTTTATTTATTTTATTTATTTTATTTATTTTATTTATTTTATTTATTTTATTTATTTTATTTATTTTATTTATTTTATTTATTTTATTTATTTTATTTATTTTATTTATTTTATTTATTTTATTTATTTTATTTATTTTATTTATTTTATTTATTTTATTTATTTTATTTATTTTATTTATTTTATTTATTTTATTTATTTTATTTATTTTATTTATTTTATTTATTTTATTTATTTTATTTATTTTATTTATTTTATTTATTTTATTTATTTTATTTATTTTATTTATTTTATTTATTTTATTTATTTTATTTATTTTATTTATTTTATTTATTTTATTTATTTTATTTATTTTATTTATTTTATTTATTTTATTTATTTTATTTATTTTATTTATTTTATTTATTTTATTTATTTTATTTATTTTATTTATTTTATTTATTTTATTTATTTTATTTATTTTATTTATTTTATTTATTTTATTTATTTTATTTATTTTATTTATTTTATTTATTTTATTTATTTTATTTATTTTATTTATTTTATTTATTTTATTTATTTTATTTATTTTATTTATTTTATTTATTTTATTTATTTTATTTATTTTATTTATTTTATTTATTTTATTTATTTTATTTATTTTATTTATTTTATTTATTTTATTTATTTTATTTATTTTATTTATTTTATTTATTTTATTTATTTTATTTATTTTATTTATTTTATTTATTTTATTTATTTTATTTATTTTATTTATTTTATTTATTTTATTTATTTTATTTATTTTATTTATTTTATTTATTTTATTTATTTTATTTATTTTATTTATTTTATTTATTTTATTTATTTTATTTATTTTATTTATTTTATTTATTTTATTTATTTTATTTATTTTATTTATTTTATTTATTTTATTTATTTTATTTATTTTATTTATTTTATTTATTTTATTTATTTTATTTATTTTATTTATTTTATTTATTTTATTTATTTTATTTATTTTATTTATTTTATTTATTTTATTTATTTTATTTATTTTATTTATTTTATTTATTTTATTTATTTTATTTATTTTATTTATTTTATTTATTTTATTTATTTTATTTATTTTATTTATTTTATTTATTTTATTTATTTTATTTATTTTATTTATTTTATTTATTTTATTTATTTTATTTATTTTATTTATTTTATTTATTTTATTTATTTTATTTATTTTATTTATTTTATTTATTTTATTTATTTTATTTATTTTATTTATTTTATTTATTTTATTTATTTTATTTATTTTATTTATTTTATTTATTTTATTTATTTTATTTATTTTATTTATTTTATTTATTTTATTTATTTTATTTATTTTATTTATTTTATTTATTTTATTTATTTTATTTATTTTATTTATTTTATTTATTTTATTTATTTTATTTATTTTATTTATTTTATTTATTTTATTTATTTTATTTATTTTATTTATTTTATTTATTTTATTTATTTTATTTATTTTATTTATTTTATTTATTTTATTTATTTTATTTATTTTATTTATTTTATTTATTTTATTTATTTTATTTATTTTATTTATTTTATTTATTTTATTTATTTTATTTATTTTATTTATTTTATTTATTTTATTTATTTTATTTATTTTATTTATTTTATTTATTTTATTTATTTTATTTATTTTATTTATTTTATTTATTTTATTTATTTTATTTATTTTATTTATTTTATTTATTTTATTTATTTTATTTATTTTATTTATTTTATTTATTTTATTTATTTTATTTATTTTATTTATTTTATTTATTTTATTTATTTTATTTATTTTATTTATTTTATTTATTTTATTTATTTTATTTATTTTATTTATTTTATTTATTTTATTTATTTTATTTATTTTATTTATTTTATTTATTTTATTTATTTTATTTATTTTATTTATTTTATTTATTTTATTTATTTTATTTATTTTATTTATTTTATTTATTTTATTTATTTTATTTATTTTATTTAATCCAATATTTTAATTAATTAAATACCACACTTTATAAATATAAATTTATTTTTAATCAGTGGTCTGTTTAGTTTAAGTGTAAGGTTAAAAAAAATTAAATCATTTGGTGTGAAGAATTTGTGTCAGTGAAATAAAGTTTATTATGTTAGTGGCCAATTGAAATGGTATGTATGAACATCACAACTATTATGATGATTGAATAAGAGAATGAACTGTGTCGACCAGTCCAGTGAACGATTTCGTAAGTGGCTTTTATGATTATTAGCTATTTGCTCACATATTGGGCAACAATTTTTGCTAGATACTTCTAAATTTACATTTTTATTTTATTGTATCATTATTTTTTTTATTGTATTAGTATTTGATTTCAAATTCGCTTTTTGGATTACGCTAAACTTTTTTATGAAATAAATTTTTCAATATTATAAAGCTTACCTGGAGCTTTAATATATCGTGTGAAATGTTTTAAATGTGGGAACAAATTATGATTGGCTTCCCAGTTGAAACTTCATGTGTGAGTAGTTTTGGTTCTCACTATACAATGTATTCGTTTTAAGTGGTTCATCAAAGTGAGTACCTTGATTTAAACTAGTTCTGGGCCCCTACTATATTAAAGTCGATATTCCATGTAAGGCGTTCATTTTGTCAAATTCGTACTATTATTTTCGATGGTGGCGTTCATTCAGACGCTATAATGAACAATAGCGATCATTTTCAAAAGTATGGTCCCTATGGTTACGATGCTTTAAATTAAAGGGGACATTTTTATGTCCCCTTTAATTTAAAGCATCGTTGGTAAACCAAGATCTTCCAAAGCCAGCCGAAGCTCAAGAATTGGATACATTTCTTTATTAAAATCCGAGTCAGTTCGATCATTTGTGAACTGATTCGTTCTTTATGGTGAAATCGAAAATATTTTTTGCTTTTCGATTTTACCATAAAGAAAGAACAACTATAAGAAAACCGGAAAAAAAATTATTCTGGTCAAGATTACAGTAGGCCTGGATTTTTTGACATATCGACATGGTATGAAGTTCTATTAACTATATCTTGGTCCATTTTGGGGCCGGTTTATTAATATTTCTTAAATCAATGTCCTCTGCATCCCAGACTTAATTTTGTCGGTAACATCAAGTAACTGCACAACATCATTTATTTCAAATTCTGCATAAATTTTTATTTATTCGGTGAATGCATCTCGTACCATTCTATCAAAGTAGCGATTTTGCAAAACTACGCATAACAGTTTCCATACGTATTTTGCTATATTAAAATCTTTAAATAAACGAAATGCAGCCGATATTTCTTTCCAAATTATTTTCTGTTGACTATTTTTAAAATGTGCATTAACATCAGTATCTCATATTCTTCATTAAATGTGCCACACAAAGTCTCAATATAACTCAATTATCAAGTTATGCAAATAATACAATTATTGGACCATATCCATTCTATCGAATGCATACAAAGCTGCATCAAGCTTCGCAAAGCTAAAATCTGAGACTACCACATTTAATACAGGCCACACGCTTAATTGATTTGTAACTTCGAATCTGTAAGATCGAAGCCAATTTCCCAAGGTTTCGGCATTTTGACTAGCCGTTATAATATCTGGTAAAGAAAATGAATCCGTGGGATCGTTTTCATTCGACCTTACGGGGGTTGTAATGAATTTAATGAATTTCTGTGAATTTCCTGTACATCTCGATCTAAGCCCTCTGATTTGTCTAGGAACAAGTGCTTTATGATTCAAGAAACCTGGAGTGGCATAAACTGTAAAATTTCTGCGAGTAATATCAGTATTTGATAATTTAAATTCTTTTGAACAATCAGGGTGACTACAGTAATTTCGAATATTCACAGTATTCCTTTCACTTAATAATAATTAGGAGTCCATCTATAAAGCTAACCCTTTACTTTTATACTTGTCTGATTTATTGATTCAGAGCTTTTGATTCTTTAATGATATACTGCAAAAACTAGATACCTACACAAGATTAAAATAGGAAGACGAGTGTCTGCACATTCGACTAGCTTAGCTTAATGATAAATACATAATGTAATACCGGCTTTGCGTGCCGTAGTCGACGTATTAGACAAGATGGTTTACCAAGTAAAGCAAAACGTGACCCTGGGTTGCAATTAAACTTCATTGGGGCGTAGATTATGACTGTCACCTCCACGTAGAGGAAAATTATAAATTAAATATTTAATTGAGTAATATCCTTGCGGTACGCCCTGGACAGCTATGGCAGCCAAACGGTCAGGATAGCTATGGAAACATGGTGAACTTCTGGCGTAGTAGGCACCTAGTTGACGAACGACAGCAGCATAATAAATTCCAGGAAACGCCTGTCTTACAATGAGCGGCTTATCGGTCTGCGTCTGCACCGAATCGATCGTCAGTATTTAAAGTCTGGCCGTAGACTGAAAAGGCTATGGGAAGGACACCCTTAAAATAAACCAGCAATGAATAAAACATCAGGAAATAATACCCCAGGTGACAGGCCTGTACTGCAGGAAAATCCACTCTCAACGGAGGTTGACCCCATGGATTCTGGAGAGGGTCAATCATTGCAAAACAAGCATGACGCCATTGGCTCAGACAATTTCATGAGTGGAAGTACTAGTGACAACCCATTCAGAATGGGCAAGCTAATGATGAGATCTACTAGAAGGCAACAAAGTATCTATGTGGAAAATTTAGCCAAAAATAATGATCCTCGGCAGATGAGTTACAGTAGTTCTCAACAAATATCTGGGAGTGATTCAAATGATAAAATAATCCAAACATTACAAGCTGAATTAAAGGAAGCACGAAATGAGATCCCAAAATTAAAATTGATGATAGAACAGAGTCAACCACAAAAAAATTATTTAACTATACCTGATTCGAGCGAAGAAGAAGACATAGTAGCACAAGAGACAGCAAGGCTACTACCAAAATCCATAAAAAGGAAGCGTTCGTCAGAAAAAGGTAATCAAGCAGGTACTGCATCAGAAAAAACGGATAACCATCAAAATCAGTCATTAACAAGTCATTACAGGATAACAGCATCAATTTTCAAGCTAGAATGATGAACAACAATCAACTGAAAATAAATGTAGACACCGAGACAGATTATAGAAATCTAACAGAATATTTAAACGGTTCGCAGCAACAGTGGCATTCATATGAAAATAAGCAGACGCGACCGATAAGGGTTATGGTTAGAAATTTACACCAATCACGCAACCCAGAAGACATAACAAGTGAACTGTGCGAAAAGGGTTTTAAAATCCTTGATATCGTTAGTAAAATTAAAAAGTCTAAGAAAGGGGATGAAGGAAAAAAGAATTCCTCTTCCATTATTCATGCTAGCCTTCGATAATAAAGAATATATAAGAAAAATTTACGAAATAAAACATATGTGCCATATGGGAGTAAAGATTGAGGCTGTTAGAAGTAATCGTTTAATTCCGCAATGTAAACGTTGTCAGCGATATGGCCACACTCAAAAGTTCTATCAACACGAACCTAGAAGTGTCAAATGTGCTGAGAAACATTCAACTATTGCTTGTGAGAAACCCAGGACCACCGCGGTAAGTGTTCAAACTGTGCACAGGCCCACCCTGGAAGCTACCGAGGATGTATGCTAGCGAAAGAACTCCAAAAAAGAAGAAATATTCAAAATAAACCAATAGGTTTACAAAACAGTCAACCAACAGAATCCTTTAGTCATCATGTTAGAGGTGGTATATCTTATGCACAGTTGGCTACGACAGGAAAAATCAGCTCAGGACCAGTGTTTAACCTTACACATTCGAATAGTCTGATGGAAATGATGCAGAATGTTTCGAATGCCATAAGCAACCTTTCTGAAAGGCTACAAAGATTGGAGCAGGGCAATTCTGCTTTATTATTCTAATTATTTCTCCCAAAATGATGTACCAAGAAAAATTGAGAATTGCTACATGGAATGCTAACGGTATCAAAAATTCAAAACATGAACTTGAAGCCTTTTTAAAAATGCAAAATATCGATGTGTGTCTGATATCTGAGACCCACTCAACAAGGCAATCTTACTGAAAAATTCAGGGTTACCAACTTTACGAAACTATTCATCCGGATAACCAAGCAAGAGGTCGAACCGCTGTTATAATAAAAAACTTTATTAAACACCATGAATGCCAGCATTATCAATCACCTGAAACCCAGCTTACCGTAGTAGAAATTACATCTACCAAGCGACGCCTTCAGATATGAGCGGTATATTTTCCACCTAGATACAACCTGAAGAAATCAAACTACTTGAATATCCTACAACATTTCAATAGTAGATTTATATTAGGAGGTGATTTTAATGCAAAACATGTTGATCTTGGATCTAGGCTTACAATAACCAAAGGTAACGAACTTAAAAATGCAGTAAATGAAATGGGATGTAACATACATTCCACTGGCAAGCCGACATATTGGCCTACGGACGCAATTTAAACTCCTGATCTACTGGATTTCTTTATATCAAAACAAGTTTCATTAAATTTTATTGAAGTAGAGGATAATTCAGATATGGTCTCTGATCATTCTGCAGTGATACTTACCATAAGCGACAAGATAATTAGGAAGGAAACCAGACCAACTCTTGTCAATAAAACAACTGACTGGATTAGCTTCAGATCTGAATTAGAAAGCAATATTAACCTACAAACACGATTAAAAACGGTAACGGAGCTAGAGGAAGGGGTCGAAAACTTCACAAATATCATTCAATTAGCCGCGTGGAATAACAATAAAGAAACAGCATCCAAAAATACTGGTAAAAGCTACCCAAGAGAAATTAGGAACCTGGTATTAGAAAAAAGGAAAGTTAGGACAAAATGGAACAAACGAGGAGTCCATCTGACAAGACGATCCTAAATAACAAATCACAGCAGCTTAAGCGAGAAATTCAGAAGTTAAATGAAAAAGCGTTTTATTCGTTTCTTGGAAAGTTGACAGCTGATGAAAATAAAGACTACTCAATATGGAAGGTAACCAAAAAAATGAAAACCCCAATCATAAAGATCCCTCCTAAAAAGCGAAGTGATGGCTCGTGGGCCAGGGGTAACAAATCAAAAGCTGGAGTGTTTGCTGATCACCTGACTGGTATTTTCCAACCGAATGAGACCGAATCGGATATTATAATCGAAAATAGAAGCAACGACTATGGAGGAAAAATCCCTCTAATAACCCAGAAAGAAGTTAATAGGGAAATAAAATTCAATCTCAAGACCGGAAAGGCTCCTGGATATGATCTTTTAACAGGAGAAGTTCTAAAGCAACTACCAAAGAAAGTTATTGTCCAACTAACCCATTTGTTTAATGATGTTATTAGTTTACGGCATGTTCCTTCTGCTTGAAAACTTGCAGAAGTTATTATGCTACCGAAACCAGGTAAACCACCAAATGAAGCTCCATCGTATCGTCCGATATCCCTGCTTCCTATCATCTCACAGATAATGGAGAGACTTCTTCTGAGAAGAACGACACCAATAATAGAAAGTAGAAACCTAATACCGGATCAAACATTCAACAATTGACCAGGTTCACAGAATTACAGACATTATAGAAAAAGCGTTAGAAGATAAACAAATTTATTCTACCTTATTTCTGGACATGGCAGCAGCTTTCGATAAGGTATGTCATGAGGGATTAATACATAAACTAAAAGTTATGCTCCCGGGACCATATGTTGATCTTCTAGAGTCGTACTTATCTGAAAGACTTTCCAGAGTAAGACAAGACGATGAGTATTCTGAACTGAGAGAGGTAAGGGCAGGAGTCCCACAAGGCAGTGTTCTGGGTCGACTCCTTATCTACTTTATACAAGTGATATACCACAGTCCGATCATGCAAGCATAGCAACGTTTGCTGACGACACCGCTATACTAGCAACAGCGAAAACTATCGAAGAGGCGGCGAATAAACTCCGATATGCAAGTGAAGAAATTCACCAGTGGACCAAGCGATGGAAAATTAAACTTAATGAATTAAAATCTGCGCATGTCAACTTTACAAACAAACTATTGGTTAATCCGCCGCCAATCAGCATAAACGATGTCATGGTGCCATACGAGAACTCCGCCAAATACTTGGGTATGACACTAGATGTTAAGCTCAAATGGAAAGAGCATGTGAAGAAGAAAAGAAAGGAGCTTGATCTTAAATATAGACAATTGTACTGGCTAATTGAACGACGGTCAAAATTAAGCACAGACAACAAAATATTGATTAACAATCAAATCCTAAAACTGGTCTGGCTATATGGTATTCAGCTTTGGGGCTGTACTAAAAATGCTAACATCAAACCTATACAAAACTTCCAGAATAAGGTACTTCGGAGTATAGTCAATGCACCCTGGTACATTCGCAATAAGGATTTGCATCGAGATTTGGGGATACCGGATATAAAACATGAAATAAAAAGATTTGCAATGAAGCATGAATCGAGGCTATTGCAACATGTTAATGCGGAAGCCTCTTGGCTACTGGATAATGAACAATTGGTTAGAAGACTAAAGCGAGCCAAACCCTTCGAGCTCGTCAGTATGTGAGCAGCTACCTATTAACGAACAGGCATTGGAGCATTGCTGGATCAACAGTGCCTCATTATAGTTTAGTTTTTAAGAATTCAGATGTAAATTGATGGTTAGTCTGAAAAGACTAGTTTCAATAAATAATAAATAAAAAAATAAAAAATTTCATAACAAAACGTTGGCCATCAGGAGTTTAGTGCTTCAACATGATTAATCCTATCACTGACATTGGCCATTGATAGATTAACGCAAACCAACTCACGGTTCATTTCTCGCTGCAGCCAATTACTAAAATTAAAGGATTCATATTACCTAAAACTACTGGATGTCAACCAAACAGCTTTATTGATATTCAAAATTAGCTTTCACGCATAACATAAAACTAGCCGATCCTAACTTCAACTGACTACAAGCAATATACATTTTGAATGAAGTTGAATTCTACTGCTCACTTAAGCTAGAAGGTGAAAAAAAATTAAACTATAAAATTCCAGAATTACAAACTACAGCCTTCGTTAGATCATCGTCGGTAGAACTATGATCCCACAAACAATCCGACGTTGCAATATAGTATCTACAATTCCTATCATCACTGGCTATTATATCTGACTCTTTAGCAAACCAAAACACTTGGAACACAAGAAGAACAGGAATGAGAAAAAATTTACCAAAACACTGTTTAGAGCCCATAAAATTTACAAAATTCTCAAAATATAGCTATAAAATTGTTCATCCTTCTTGAGTAAAAACTAGATCGGATTTAGGCTCTCCGAATAAAATATAACGAACTTCTCACGTTACTTTTACCACCTCACTTACTTTTTTTTTAACTCACAAATACATCTTCACTGCGGACATTCCCAAGATCTATCGCCAAATAAAACTTTATGAGTCAGATCACAAATCCCAATGAATATTTTGAAATGATAGTCCAGACAAAAAACTTACCTTACATCCTAAAATTTAACACATTTGGTCAAGGACGAAGGTGCTTCGTACTAGGTGTCTTCAAAAGTCATGAATGAAAATTTTTACGTGGATGATATGATGACCGGTTGCAACACGATTAAAGACTGAATCAAATTGTAAGATGAGTTAACCATATGCTTTAAAATAAAAGATGTTTCAAGGTTTAATGGATAACGACGTCATCAAAAACTTGGATACAAGTCCATCACTAGACTATTTGCACGCCATCACTAGACTATTTGCACTCCCATATTATTTCCGTATAGTAAGAAGATATTCGATCTATTAAGACTGATAAGACCAGCAATAGTTTTGGAAAAAAATTTCATCTAGCAGTGTTATGGAAATTGAAACCTCATTGGGATGAAAGTCTTTCGACAGAATATTAGCCTCGATCGTTGAAATTTCGTCAACAGATTTGTGATCTAAAATATTGCTCGCAACATTTTGCCATGTGGACCAATGGACTGAAAATGTGCAACTGCAAAAATGTGTCTACCGGCACCCAGTAGATAATAATCGAAATCGTATGGAACACATTTGTTGCGAACTGCATTGCTATAATACAAGCTTTCAACACCGTAAATCAATGGCACATCCGCTTACTTTTGGCAATATCGTCAGACACAAATGACATAGAAGCGTAAACACATAGTTATTTCCTAATAGGTAGCCGGTTAAGTGTCATCATCGTGCCTGACGTAAAAAATGTCAAAATCCCATTTTGGCATAGATGGAGTTCCGAATACCTAAGTTTTCTTCAGCAATAACATAAATTGGCAGCAAGAAAGCGAGACATTTAACCGGCCGATGCCATTTACGACGTGCAAAAGAAAACTATGCAACAGAGGTTGTTCCATTTTACAGTTCATTTCTTAACTTTTGCAAATCACAGTGAATTTTAAATTTAAATTTCCCTTTTTGTATTAAAAAAAATTAAATTTTTCACGAGTGACAATAGTTTTAAAATTAAAAGACATAACTCCCTTAATTGTGTTGGTACCATAACTAAAATACAAAGCATTGAGATTTCTAAAACACAAGATGATATTTTGTTTCAGTACCGACTTTGAAACGGTATAGAAGATTTACATAATCATAAACGCACTATTATAAGTAAATATAAGATGAATACTCACAGTTTCGGATAATCGAACATCAGAGCATCTGTTAAAAACTCCATCTTGCAACATCAATCCAATTTCTGCCGATTTATCATCAATTTTTTGTCCCAATTTACAATGAATTGCCAACGGCAACAATGCAACTATTACTGAAATCTTATAGTTCCGAAATAAAGTCAAGAATTCGGATAAATCATCGTAAATCACTTCAAACAATAGTATCAATAGTACAACAACAGTAT
Source organism: Tipula confusa (assembly GCA_963556175.1). Classification (NCBI taxonomy): domain Eukaryota; kingdom Metazoa; phylum Arthropoda; class Insecta; order Diptera; family Tipulidae; genus Tipula; species Tipula confusa. The sequence continues at coordinate 165,486,976 of OY744476.1, forward strand.
TCGAGAAAATTATAACAAATCCCATTAATGCGTAGCCCCCAAGTCCATGACAAACTTTTTTACTAGTAACGCAGACGAGGCGATAAAACCGCGAAACTTGATCCAATCGATCACATAATGTACACATTTCAAAATGGCGAAGACGTTTACTTTGCTTAAGCTCATTTGTAATATCAGCCAATTCACAATGTAGCAGCTCGAAAAGAAAATAACAGTTGAATTGGCTCAGATAAAAATGGGTTCCTAAAATGTAAGTTGCTATTGAATTATAAGATGATGTTAGAGCTTGAAGTAAACTTAATTTTTGCATTGTTATAATTTGCACATTCATAACGTATATAACTAGCATAGTCCAGGTCGACAATATGTCTTTGACCACAACAAGAATTAGGTATTTCCTAGACGCTTTTATATATTTAAACCCATATTTGCCTATAACCAGATGATTTACTTTGACCAATCGATTAAGTGCAGCGACGCCATTATTGTTCCATTTTATTGAAAACACCAACAGTATAATACAGTTTAAGGCATCTAAACTGCCAAAGCAAATAAAATATTGAAGAGCCAGTTTGCGAAAAACACCATAGTCCACTGTTGTTATTGTAATGAAGCTAGCCTGAAGTAACAATAATCTGAGGATGATGCCTAATATTAAATTGTACATGACTGATATTGCAGAATTTTGAAAAGTTTTCTTCGTTGTAGAATACGTAAAGCTGAAAAGTCCAAGTACTTTGGCAACACCAAACACATACAGGAAAATGAAGTAGAAATATCTGTAACTATCTTTCATCGTTTAACGTGAAAATTTACGGTGGCATACGCAGTTGAATGGTTAGTTTTTACTAAATGGTCTTACTTTAATGGTTGTTAATTTTTTTTTTTATACAAATTAATCGATTTATTTAGATAGCAATCCAATTAAAAATAAATTCGAGTAAACAATGATAACAACAATAAGCGTTTCGAATATGGTAATATGTTGCCATCAGAGAATTTTTCGTAATTATTTTAATTTGTTTTTAATTCAGTTACAACGAAAACTACTGCTTTACCTTTCTACTTTATACTTTGTCTTAATGTGTGCAGTCATCGATAATATGACAATCATTACTTTGACCACTATTACTTAACCTCACTTAATGAAAATTATCGAGATAAAAGCATGTTTCGTAATCGGTGGAAAGATTTCCAAAGTATCGAGGAAACAGTCGTTAATAAATTTTTAGATAATTCATTAAAAACCGTGAATAAAATTAAAAAAGTTCGACGTGAAACAGCAGCTATAATTTGAGTTTGAAAAGGCTGACGAAATGAAAAGATCTAAATTGAATACTAAAATGGAATGCATGGTCGAACCATCGATACAGCATAGTTAGTTCAAGACCGTTCGCCGTTTTACCGATGCATTCAATGAGGTCAGAAAACTACACGTCACTGGTAGTGTTTTTCAAAGTGATGCATTGAAATATTATTGGTCATAAAACGGTAAACTCAATCGGTTTGTAATGTTTAATCAATTTTTTTAAATCTAATTTATATTAATTTTAATGTTTTGTGTCAAATAAAATGTATATAAATTAGATTTTCGGCGATTACATGACGTATTGGTCATTAAACGTATAATTCAATTGATTTTTAATGTTGAACTAATTTTTTTTTTAAATCTGTTTTGTATTAATTTTAAAGTTTTGTGTCAAATAAAGTTGATTGATTAATTGGTTGATTAGAGTGTACGGCCAAGGACTAACCAGGAACTCCCGGGATGCCGACCACCACCGTACACCTATGTTAAATATAACAAAACCCGTGTTAAATATATATTTTCTCCTGAAAATACCAATTTAATTTATCCCATAATAACATAATAATGCATAAGCATACGTCAAAATAAATATAATAACATAATAATATAATAATACAAAAATACAGTAATTTAATTTAATTAAGTAAGGTTCCTATTTTCAAATGATTACAGGTACAACACACATGTAATGAGGTATGATGAAACCATACCTCATTGCCAAAAGGTGACACCAATATTACGGCCAACCAGAATCTCGTGAAATGCCAGGCACCGCCGTACATCAATGCTAATAATAATTAATAATTTAATATAGACCATTTATAGACCATTTTCTCCAAGCCCTAAGTTGAACAAATTAAACTGGTTTTTAACCTAAAAATTAGAATAAAATTAATCCATCCCACTATTGCCAAAAGTTGACCGAAAATCCATCCTAAACTAACTTCCCAAATTAACTAACTAATATTGCTTACAACTATCCTTAAAACACACACACACACACACACACACACACACACACACACACACACACACACACACACACACACACACACACACACACACACACACACAAATCTGATAAAAATAACAATCAGTCCAGCCAAACTACAAAGTAAGTTAACCTACAAAAACCCGTCACAAATCTATGAAAGCTCATCACTCACGCCAAAATTTATTAATTTTTATATCTTATTAATAAATGAACGTCAAAACAATCTTCCTGCCGCCCAAAACCAAAGCTCTCCTTCAACCACTGAACCAAGACACTACAGCCACATCCCAATCCTATTACATTCGTCGCAACCCCAGATAAAACATTGCTGAATCCAGCTATGATAGTACCTCAACTGCGGGAAACTGCACGACTCTAACCCGTACAGCTAAAGAACCTATAACCAATGTTATTTATTTGTATAAATTTAACCAATGTTATTTATTTGTATAAATAAAAAAAAGAATATAATTTTTGATTTAAAATATGAAATTATTTCAACACTTGTCTACGCCAAGAGTAGAAATCGTTCTGTCAACAAAATAAAAATCAAAAGATGATGACGCAAAAATATTCCCAAGTAATCATGAATATGTATGAAAAACATGTACCTATTCACAAAGGGGCGACAACTATAATTATATTAAATAATTATCTCGCGCGTTCTTAATAACGTTAATTACAAAAAAGTAACTTAAAGCCGATTTACATTCAACAAATTTTTCATCTTGAAAAAAAGTCCGAGACACTAGATTGAAAAATTATGCAAGCCAAACCGAGAAAAAATTTCTCCTTGTAAAAATAAAAAGATGAAACCCGAGATCCAAGTCCAAAAACTGTTATAAAAAAGATGATATTCTTTTTAACAAGATGAAAAGTTTGATCTTTTTGTAGCAAAACATATAAAAAGATGACAATACATGTATAAAATTTGTTTTGGTTAATCACACAAATAAAAACGAAATGTTATTGCAATTTTTGTTTTTATTTCAATTTTACTAAATTGATTTCAAGATCAACTTCGTTTTTAAAATTTGTTGAATGTAAATCAGCTTTAATTTAAGAACTTAAATAAAAACAATATATATATATATTTGTTATGTAAAAATGTATAGACTACCACATATACATATAGACACATACAGATGTGTGAGCCATAGTGAGAGCAGAGTCCTCTAAGTTTGAATTGTAAAAGACTATAATTGATGAAAGTGGTGTACATATATTATTAGCACAGCATAAATTGTAACTTCAGCTAAGTTTACTATATTTCGGACACACGTATAACCAATTGTTATACTTGGAAATATATAATTGAAATATATGTATTTTTTTTTTAAGTACTTTTTTATTATTATTATTTATTACGACAAAAAGTAAACGAACAACCGACAGCTAGTGGATTTAGTGTCCTATTCGGTCATCGTTAAATATAACAAAAAGTATAAATCATAAAATAATAAACAAACAACATAAATTATTTACATAAAATAATTAAAAAATAAAAATAGTAAATAATTATACATATGTATAAAAAACCATATAAAAAAATAAATAAATAAATAAAAAAAAACTACTAACAAGAAAAATTAATATAAATAGTTCTATAATGATGACGCTAAATAAACTTTTAACTTTTTTTTAAATTTATAAATATTATTAGCATTTCTAATGACATCCGGTAGATTATTAAAAGTAAATGGTCCAATAAACGAAATATAATTACCATATTCAGTTTTAATTTGAGTACATTTAAGCATGTTTGAATTTCTGGTTACATACCCATGATTAACAAATTCAAATGTGATGTTAGATAACGTTGATGATATATGCAAGCACTTATACATTTAAAACGAAACATAAAGCACAAACAATGAATTAATTGGAAAAATATCCAATGCTACTGTTCGGTATATTCAGCACTTGGGAACAAATGCGGAAGTTTATATATCGCTTTACAGCACTTATTTTGCAATATTTGAAGTTTTTTTAATTTGCTTTGCGTAGCCGAACCAAAAGTTGCAGTAGCATAAAAGAGCCGCGTATGAATAAACGAAAAATAGATCATTTTTAAAACATGCACTGGGACAAACATAGAAAGTTTTCTAATTAAACAAATAAATGGATTTATTTTTAAACTCATAGAGTAAATATGATCTTCCCAAGTCATATGTTTATCAAATATTACTCCAAGATACTTAAAGCTATCAACTCGTATAATAATAAAGTTCGATGTTTGAAGTAATGGTAAATCACGATGTGGCATAAATGGAGAATGAAAAGCTATATATTTAGTTTTACTGAAATTTACCGAAATTCCATTAATTCTAAAAAATTCCAAAATTGTCTCAAAATCTTTCTTCATATTAGAAAAAGCCAATGAGAAATCATTAGATTCATAAAATATAGCAGTATCATCAGCAAACAATCTAATACTTCCGATGAGAGGTAACCGCGCAATATCATTAATGAATATCAAAAATAACAATGGCCCAAGAACGCTTCCTTGTAGTACTCCACACTTGATATCAAGAGTGCTACTTTTTGTACCATTGATTACAACAAATTGTTTACGATTATGAAGATAACTTTCAAGTAATTTATAAGGTAATCCACGAAATCCATAGCAAAACAATTTGTGGAGCAGCAAATCGTGATCTATACAATCAAATGCTTTACGTAGATCGAAGAAAAGTCCACACACGTACTTTTGATTATCAAAAGCTCTTTAGATCAAATCAGAAATTGATCCTTGCCAAAAGCCATACTGATGAGAATAGAAAAAATTTGATTTATGCAGGAATTCCAACATTCTGTTTGCAATTATTTTTTCTAATATCTTATCAAACTCGGATAACACTGAGATCGGTCGATAATTATTAATTAATTTAGGGTCACCTGATTTGAAAATAGGTGACACTTTAGCTAATTTAAGACAATCAGGATAACTTCCGCTCTCTAAAACTACATTAAATAATTTTGATAAAAGATGTGAAAAAAATAATGAATTTTGTTTTAAGACAATATTTGGTATGTTATCAAATCCTCCACGTTTTTTAATATCCAAATTGTAAATTAAATTTGAAACTTCAATGATAAAGATTGGTAATAAATAAAATGAATTTTCACAAGGAATAATTGTTTGAAATTGATTAATATTGATTAGGTCAGAGTTGTTACTAATTGATGACCTTGAATCATTACTTGCGTTAACGAAAAACTCATTAAAAATGTTAACAATGAACTTCGGGTCCTTGTATTCAATATCATTGGAAACAATAGAATGGATGCTATCACGAGAATTTATTTTCATAAACTGATTGATTTGTTTCCAGATTTCCTTTTGATTCAAATTGCTGAATAAATGTTCAAAGAAACGTTTTTTTGTATAATATTTACCAGATTTAATCTTGCTATTAAGGAGATTCAATTTATTTCGCAAATCAATGTGATTAGGTTTCTTCTTCAAGTTAATGAGTGCATAACTTTTTTGTTTAATCAATTTCCAGAGATCAAATGTCATCCAGGGACAAATACTGGAAGTTTTTATTTTAACATTAATTTGCTTGATGTGGTAAATTTATCAACCAGTTTATTATACATATCAGAAATCAAGTTCATTGTCAAATCAGGATTACCAATATCAAATGATGCTGGAGACAGAAATTCACTAAACAGGTCATTAACTTTAGCATAATTTACAATTATCTTTTCTAATTTTCTTATATTGTATATTTGTTTAAATATTACTTTAGAAAATATAAAACTGTGGTCACTAATATTTGCTTCAATAGTGGAATTCAGAATACAATCTATATTAAGAAAGTTACTTGCAGCGTGATCCAAAATGTTTTGACTCAAAGGCCTGGTAGAAAATGTATTGGTAACAATCATGCCATAGCTAAGTAATGTCGAATTATAATCTGACGTTAAAGCAAAATTATTATTAACAGGAATGTTTACATCACCCACTATAATAAAATCTGAATTTACATTATTGTTACTGAGTAAATTATCTAGAAACTTCAAAAATTGAGTAGTATTCGAATTGGGTGGTCTATATATTGCACAGACCGTAGTCATATTAAAGTTTCGAAGCTGAACACTAATATACTGGAACGGTAATGATCCATCATCAATATTCAACACGGAATAAGATATATCATTCCTAATGTACATAGCAATTCCACCACCTCTGCGATCATCTCTACAAGAGAAGATGCTCGAATAATTTTCTACATTGAACACAAATTTATTTGAACTTTGAACATAAGTTTCTGTTATAACTAGTAAATGGATATCAGTTTGTAGACTTTTAATGAAAAGTAGCAAACTGTCAAACTTAACTAGGTCATTCATACCCCAAATATTAAATTGAAGTAAGTTCAGATAAGAGGAGTTAGTAACACTATGAATTGGCTGCATCACAAAATCATCAACATTTGAATAATATTTATTAAAACAATTTCTCTTTAACGACTTAAAACTCACGCTTAAATAATAATAAAAAAATTAATGAACTTGAAAAAATGCTAAATAAAAAATAATAAACAAAAAAACCATTACAAAAATTAATAATAGAAAATAAAATATAGGCTAAAACTAACATATAGCCAAATATTAGTAAATATTAAAATAAAATTCTATAAAACCGAAAGAATAATAATTACTTAATTGAAAAGGCTTAAATGGTAGAATATTATAGTGTGATATGAACTTTAAAATAATTAAAAAATTATATCGCAATAATACCAATATAAAGAAAATTTAAAAAAAAATTGAAAGTATTTACGTCAAAATATAAAGTAAACAAAAACATTAATTGATGTGACAATAATAAAATCATAAAAACAATTTTTTTGGAATCAATTGCTCGATAAAAGATATGTAAAATTATATAAATAATTGAATTTGTACTGAAATAAATTATTACCATATTATAGATATATGAATGAAGCTGTTGGTTGCCCATCACTATATAATAATCATTACCAAAATGATTATGTTTTGGCACGACTAGATGATAATTCATTATGATGGATAGTACCAGTTGAGTTGTTAATTGCAGAACCAGATGAGTGTAAAATAGATTGAAGTCTTCGAATGTCATTGAATGAAAATATTTGATGTACTTTAGAATCAAATTACGGTTTACGTAAGTATATATCGTTATTCTTACGCCATAGAAATTGAAATTTATTTTCGTTTTTAACCGATTTAGCTGCATTATACAATCTGGACTGAAACCGTGTAAAGTGATGGAGTAGAAGAATCCGTTGATTGGGTGGGTAAATTGAATAATCATCGCCCAAGTCATTGATGCACAATTTATTCCGCCGAAATGAAATTTATATGTTATTTTTGAGCTCATCTGATGTGAATTTAACAATAAATAAATTTTTGAGAAATGAAACTGACTTTATTGTGCAACATTTTCGTAACTGATATGATATCCTCCTTTATAACAGGAACGCCAGCTATGTCGGCAATTTTAATGACTAAGTCAGTGACACAGTTACAATTTGCTGGTAAACCACAAAAAACAATATTGCGTATATTAGCTTCTTGAGCCTGATGGTCAAGAAGAGCTTCGATAGTATTAATTTTTACTTCATGCATATCGTATTTACTTTCGAGTTTGCTAATTTTTTCCGTAAAAAGCTGAGAATCATTATTAAGTTTATTAATTGTAATCTTAATATCATCAAACGCTTGGCACAAGAACGTCAATGAATTTTTCACTGCATCCAGTTGACTCTGCATTCCTTGTAGTATGATTATCAAATCACTTAGTGATGTATTACTTTTCATACTTCCATTTGAAGTGTTAATTGATTCACAGTTATCTTCAATAATAACTGAGTTATTTGACTGCGAGCGGAAATCTGGAGACAACCAAGTAGTGGAACCAATTTCCAACTCCTTAAGCACTACTTCTGATATTTCGGCGCACTTACTGTGGAAAAGGCTTACACACATTACACATATTACACATATTTGTAATACCTTTATGGCACTTTTCACAATTTTCACTCATTTTAGAAAAAAAAAATGACAAGATTGATTTTATTGGCGCCAAAAAAACAATTTTCAATTATTTAATTTATTTTATTTAATTTTGTTTTAAATTTTAATTTAATTTTAATTTTAATTTCAATTTTAATTTCAATTTAAATTCAATTTTAACTTTAATTTTAGTTTTAATTTTTATTTTATTTTATTTATAAATTATATTTAATTTTAGAATAATTGATGTTGCTTGTTCAAAGGTGAAAACACGAATGAAAATATTGAATTAAATTAATTGGTACAAAGCATATCATTATGGAAATTTATGTAAATATGATCAAAAATAATAAATCGTAGCATAACACTAGATAATATTATATATGTTTATAATATCCAGTTGCTACAAACCAAAGCTATCTCCACCCAATTCGTGCTGAAAAAAACAATGTCCTGTAGTTCTAAAAGAAATCGCCACACCGTTATTTACAAATCAAGTGAAGATGTGCAACTGACGATATGGGTGAAACCGACATTCGAAGAATACCACTCAAGTGCACACAAAATAACCACAAAACGAGCTATAATTAAAATGGGAGGTTTAGACTCGACCAGAAGCTTGATTTTATTACCTATATTATATTGTAGACATGTTGTTGTACCGACATGAACCCTTCAATATATTTTTCCTGAATCAAAAATAAACGAACACAGACCTTCATTGAACCAGAAGACAAAATAGTTTTGTTTGAAAACATTAAGAAACACAACCCCTACCCTCTTAAAAAATCCAAGTCGCACACAACGCGAACTCCCTCCGGAATACATCTTCCGCGCTATATGAGCATGCAAATGTCAAATATAATATGTAAACATTTTACATATATAAAAAACACGGGATCAACGGGACATATTATGTATACAAAGTACAGATATATGTACATATTGGTATATTAAACTCATTTACCCAAAATAATAAAAAAAAAAATAAATAAAAATGTTCCAACAAAGAAGAACACAATAGACAATAAAATTACTAAAACATTAAATAAAACCAATACAACTTTATAAATTTTTCGTTTTCTCTCATTTTCCATTTTTTCATAGAAATTATTGTATTTATTTAAGCTAAAACAAAAATTCGCCAACGGTACTTATGTACTTACATCAATTTAATTAAAAAATAAAAATAACAAATGCAAATTAAAAATGATGCATTGGTACCTGATCTCTGGGAAAACGACAGAGTACACGATCCACAAGCAACACAACAAAAAACAAAAGAAATATGAATAAAAAATAAATTGAGGAGATCAGAAAAAACATGTTCGATCTCTTCAACGATCATCGATCGATCTGTCTAAAGTTTTGTGTCAAATAAAGTGTATATAAATTAAATTTTCGGCGACTACATGACGTATTGCCAAAAAACGGTTAATTCAATTGATTTGTGGTTTTTAAACAATTTTTGTTAAATCTAATGTGTATTAATTTTAAAGTTTTGTGTTAAATAAAATGTATATAAATTAGATTTTTGGAGATTACATTACGTATTGGTTATAAAACGTTTAATCGAATTGATTTGTTGCTTTTAATAAATTTTTTTAAAATCTAATTTGTATTTTAATTTTTATAATTTTATATTTTTAATGTTGTAATAAATTAATTAATTGTAAATTTCCAGCAAAAACTAATCTAATTTATTCCAGCATACGGCTTCCGCAAATTGTATTATTAAATTATTATGTTATTATATAATGGATTAATTTTTTGTAATTTTCAAGTGAAAGTTAATTTAATTTATTACAGTCTACGGCTTGGAAAAATTAGCCCATTAATAGATTTTGTTTTTAAGGAATTTGTTTTGCAAATTTCAGTTGAATGGTGGCACACTGGAGTTGCTGATAGGATATGACAGTATACAGAAAACAGAAAGCAGAGCAGTTCAATAAAATTCTGATTGTCTTATGTTAATAGTAGTTTGAATATTAGCTAATGGAAAGCCGGAGCAATTCTGTCATTACTGACAAATTCTTTTCCTTTCATTACACCATAGAACCTCCACAGAATATAATTGTGCCGGAATGATCATGATGTGTGAAACCTGGTCGTTTCTATCATGCTTGGAAATGTATTTATAGAAATATAAATATATAAAAAAATCCCTTTTATCCTACCATTTGTTAAATGTTAAAAAAAAATCTTAAATGTCTTTTAAAGGCTGTGAGAATTGGAACGGCGTTAACCGGAACACTTGACAAGCACTTGGTCTCATAATCTCATCAACCAATCAATCAATCAATCAATCAAGAGGAGTGATGCATTGACATATTTGACGCACAGCCAGCATAACCGAGACCAGTTGTGTTATGTCCCGGTGATCATTGTCTTTGCAAAGTTAGTGAAATCCTTGAATTTCCAATCATTGAACGTAAAATATTTGTCACAAATCAAAAATTATGTTTTAATTATCTGTCATCGACCAATCAATCGTCTTTATGCCGGTCGTATGTTGTATGCCGCATCTATAGAAGAAAACAGCCCGTATCGTTACGTTGATGAAACGAAATCAGATTTAAACCAAAGTTCTGGAACAAATGTATAAGTAGCCTTAAAATCTAAGATGTAGAGCTTTTATGAATTTAGGTGCTTAACCTCGTTTATGACCTAGAAACGATCTGCACCTATGATTTATAAACTTAATATAGTAGAAGTGCTTATTGTCAAAGCTGTACAATAGAAAACGAAAAAAGATTAAAAAATTTCTTTGACAAACCAGCTCACATAGATATACTAATTGCTGCTGATCAATTTTTCCAGCTTTTACTCAATCATCGAAAACGATATAAATCTTTATTTTTGCAGAAGTAGTATCGTGACAACCACATGCATCATGCAATGAAAGTACTGCAGTCTATATCACTTTCTCGCAATACAATCAATTGTTAGAAAATGCTCTTTGCAAGTTTTGGGAACCTAAAGAGAAGGAATATAAAAAAAATATTATGAACACGTATAAGAGGAGAGCCAATGGCAGGTTTACAGTGAGTTTGCAATTTAGAAATGCGGGTGATTAAGAAATGTCTTATACATTGCAGAAGAAAGATTTAGTTTATTAGAACGTAGTTTTGCAGAGAATCTAGAATTATATACTTAATACATCAAATAAATGCAAGAACACACTATATTTTGACAAATGGTTGGAGTGTTACTATGGGCTACCAAAACAGTGATTGCTACTATATTTCCCCGATCGTCTCTTAGACGTTGAGAACATATGTATGGACAGATCATTGTAATTGAGAAATTATTGGAGGCTTCAAACTATTTTATGGCGAGAAAAGCCAAAAGAGCCTTCTTAATGGCGTTATGCTCGACAAATGTAAGTAGTTGTACACTACAGCTAAAGATGATTAAATCATCTCAAAAAAATATTAAAAGCCTTGAGGACTTTAAAAGCCTTCAGGGATTACTCATAAGTCTAGCGGAATCTAGACGGGAAAATAAAGAACTTAATGCTACTATGAAGAGCACATACAAATTCTCGAGGGAGAAGTAAAAATTGATCCAGAATTTCCGGAAAATATCGTATATACTACGGATACTACGGATTTGAGTTAAGGGCCGAAGAAAAAAAAGAAAGTTAAACAATACGCCTAGTCCACCTAAACCAAAAGTACCTAAAGTGTCAAAATCAGTTAAAGAACAAAACCGACTAAGAAAGTGTCACCACCACCACCAGTAATAACGGCTGTGAAGTTTTCCACAAATAACAAAAACTGTATGTGTATTGGTAATTTATTTTACAGTAGACTAAAAAATTGTTATTTCACTATGATAATAAGGTAACTCGAAATATCTTTAGAAACAAATTATAATCTAATTAAATCTTAAAAATTTACTATTCGTATTATTCTTAACTACAGCTAAAATAAATTCACTTCAACAATAAAAACAGTAATAATTCGAATGACTTTCAGTAAAAGAAAAAAAATGTATGTAAATAAATACATGACAGGTTCACTTTATCAAAGATTGGCCAATTCACAGAGGTTTCTCAAGTAAGTGGCATACATAAATAGTTAGATGATGACTTGTTCTACAAAATAAAAGTAGTCCGATCTCCATACGATGGGGTTAACCCTTTTGTGGATGACTTGGTAATTTCGAATTTATCAAGAAAATTTTACATAATTGACGTGTTCACTGTATCAAGGATTTGCCAATTTCGATTTTTAGAAAATGTAAATAAAAATAAAACGCCCCATATTCTGTCATTTAAAATCCAGGCCATTTTATTTTATTACCTTGCTTTCTGTCGATTTGTATGGAAAACCCCAAAACTACATAATATTAAAATAAAATAAAATATTAAATGGTAGAATACGGTCCAATACTATAATAAAAAATATAAGAATACAAGAGTACTTGGTATTAGAAGGAGAAAACAAATTCTACTTACTTCTCTAACCTCGCATAATATTCATGTTTCGTTAAACATTTATTTGGGTTTTTGTTCTTGTTTTGTTTTCCTTAAATAATTTAACAGGTAATCACCAAGTCGCGTCCACATAAATAAATGTTGTGCGAAATCAGAGGTGTAGACAGAATAATTTGTGTGAATATTAGGGGTGAAAGCTAAAACTAGTTGCAAATGTAACAAATTGTGTTTTGCTTAGGTTAATTCGTTTTTTTTATTATAATCTACTAATATATAGAATCGGATTACGTATTTGTGTTTTGGTTTTGAAATTGAATTGCTTGGTAGCGCTAATGCCTTAGATTTTCTTGGTATGTACTAATTTTATTATTGCATTTCGACTTGACTCTGTATATACAGTGCATATTATGTTTAGAGTTGATAGAACTCGATTCTACAAATTTATTAAGGCGAGTGGGGATAGCTACGATTCTGTGTATGTCTCGACTATGTATATAGTGAAAACTTAACCTTGTGTGTCTGATTTGTATACTTGTATATTATGGTTGGCTCTCAACAACATAAACAAATGGTTGCCTGAAACGTTCATTCAAAATACTCACTTTCCCTTTCTCGTAATTGCATATAAGAGTAATGTTCTCTATATTTACTGTAGTTCCCATTCATATATTTAGATGTTTCGATTGCAAAATATACTCGTACTAAATAAAACGAAGGGACAACAGTTATATAATCAATATCGAACTATTAATAAGTATTTAAATACTAGCTTTAACCTAGGTTGGGCCCAGGTTAAGTTTTCACTATATACAGAGTCGAGACATACACAGAATCGTAGCTATCCCCACTCGCCTTAATAAATTTGTAGAATCGAGTTCTATCAACTCTAAACATAATATGCACTGTATATACAGAGTCAAGTCGAAATGCAATAATAAAATTAGTACATACCAAGAAAATCTAAGGCATTAGCGCTACCAAGCAATTCAATTTCAAAACCAAAACACAAATACGTAATCCGATTCTATATATTAGTAGATTATAATAAAAAAAACGAATTAACCTAAGCAAAACACAATTTGTTACATTTGCAACTAGTTTTAGCTTTCACCCCTAATATTCACACAAATTATTCTGTCTACACCTCTGATTTCGCACAACATTTATTTATGTGGACGCGACTTGGTGATTACCTGTTAAATTATTTAAGGAAAACAAAACAAGAACAAAAACCCAAATAAATGTTTAACGAAACATGAATATTATGCGAGGTTAGAGAAGTAAGTAGAATTTGTTTTCTCCTTCTAATACCAAGTACTCTTGTATTCTTATATTTTTTATTATAGTATTGGACCGTATTCTACCATTTAATATTTTATTTTATTTTAATATTATGTAGTTTTGGGGTTTTCCATACAAATCGACAGAAAGCAAGGTAATAAAATAAAATGGCCTGGATTTTAAATGACAGAATATGGGGCGTTTTATTTTTATTTACATTTTCTAAAAATCGAAATTGGCAAATCCTTGATACAGTGAACACGTCAATTATGTAAAATTTTCTTGATAAATTCGAAATTACCAAGTCATCCACAAAAGGGTTAACCCCATCGTATGGAGATCGGACTACTTTTATTTTGTAGAACAAGTCATCATCTAACTATCCATGTATGCCACTTATTTGAGAAACGTCTGTGAATTGGCCAATCTTTGATACAGTGAACGCGTCAATTATGTAAAATTTTCTTGAAAAGTCTAAGTTACCAAGTCATCCACAAAAGGGTTAACCCCATCGTTTGGAGATCGGACTACTTTTATTTTGTAGAACAAGTCATCATCTAACTATCCATGTTTGTTACTTACTTGAGAAATCTCTGTGAATCGGCCAATCTTTGATATAGTGGAATCGAGCTAATTTTATTTCGTAGAGAAAGTTTCATATTTAAAGCGGTGTATGATATGTTTTTGAGAACGATTATTTTAATTTAATTTAAGCCTATCGTTTTTTACATTATATTTCAATTTTACAAATTTGTTTAAAATATTACAACATAAATATGTCAAAAATACTCGTTACTATTATAATTTGTAGATATTTATGTACCATGTAAACTTAAATTGCTTTTACCCACTAATTTACCTATACATAGATAATTTTTGTTTTTTCCACAAATCTTGTATACGTATACATTTTTAAATTTGTGGAATTTTGTGGAAAACTTCACAGTCGTCAGTAATAATGGTAATTATGTTAAAATTAATGTGGAAGATTCCGAAATGTATAAAGATCTCACTAAAATTTAAAAAAAGACGAACATGGCACACTTATGAAAATAAACTAACTAGGCCTATACAAGTAATGACCAAAAATGTACACCGTATACATGTAAACCAGAAAAAATATTTGATGATCTAAAAGCAAACGGCTTTAAAGCAACTAAAGCATCAATTAAAATTAAATTACGCAATAAAGAACCACTCCTTATATCAGAGACACTTGTTGCCAAAGAATCATTTATTAATTTTGGAAGATATAAAGATTACCATACCACACACTCAAGCAACTCATCCAGAGGTGGAAGCGCAGTCATAATAAAAGAAAATATAAAACATTTTTAAAAAGAAAAATATACCAAAGATGAAATCCATGCGACAGTTGCTATTTAAATGACAAAATATACAGGTGCAATTATAGGTTTGTATTGCCCGCCAAGACATTCTCTTAAGAAAAATAAATATAAAGAATTTTTTAACTATATGGGATATAGGTTTATCTCAGGCGCGATTTTAATGCTAAGAATATTTATTGGGGGTCCCGACTAACAATGACCAAAGGAAAGGAACTCTTGAAGGCAATAAAAGAAAGTAACTGTGAATCATTATCAATAGGTAAACCAACTTACTAGCTATCAGACCCAACCAAATACCAGTTTTAATCGACTTGTTTGTAAAGAGAAATATTTCCAAGCATCACATTTAAGTGGAAGAATTCCATGAAATAAGATCACTCACCTGCCACTTTAATATTTAGTAAAAACACCTTACAAAAAGAAACAGCATATCTTTGGAATAAGCAAACATATTGGGGCTATTTTAAAGTTTGTTTAGTTAACAAAATAGAACTTATGACTCTAACAAAAACATTGATGCAGTAAATGCTGAAGTTATGCAATTTGTTAAGGACATTCAGCATGGAAAGATAAATCTATAAGGCAAAATTATCCTTTAGTTAAAGATAAATCTATAAGGCAAAATTATCCTCAAGAAATCACTGATTTATTGCGAAGGAAAAGATCTGCGAGAAATAAATGGTACCAGGCCAGAGGTCCCCAGGATAAAACAGTAGTAAACAATTTAAAAATAAATCTATAAGTACATATCAAAAGCAACCAAAAGTCTAAAAAGACCTATTACCCAAAAACATCCAACTACAAAACTAGATAGAAATTAGGCAAGACAATATAAAGAGAAAGCCGATAGGTTTGCCGAACATCTGGAAAGCATATGTAAACCACTAAGCTGTCAACGAAAAGACACTTTTGAAAATAGTTTTAATCAAGAATCCGGAGATATCAATACTGAAAAATGAAAAAGCGTCCGTTTTTGACTTAATAACAGAAGACGTGGTTAAGGAACTGTAATTATTAAGCTCACTAAACTAATAAATGCAAAATTTAAAATTTAAACCCAAATTATGGATAGTAGCTGAAGACATAATGATTATCAAACCTGAAAAACCACCACAGGAAGCAATTTCGTACAGACTAATATCACTCATTAGTAATTTCTAAAGTATTTGAAAAATTAACTCTTGAAATTATTCTGCCAATAGTTAAAGAAAAGAGATGTGTCCGAATCACCGATTTGGATTCAGAAGTAAGTCGACTATCGACCAAGTGCATAGGATCACTAATGTTATTGAGAAAGTACTCGACAAAAAGCAGGTCTGCTCCATAGTATTCCTTGATGTCGCACAAGTTTTGAACAATAAACTGCAAACTTTACCACCAAAACAATACAGTGATATATTAGAATCCTATTTTAGAGATATTTTAGAATAAAACAACAGCACGAATATTTTAAATTAAAAACAATTATGGCTGGAATTCCTCAAGAGAGTGTTTTGGGACCGCTTTTTTACTTATTGTTTACTTATGATATACCAAAACCAATGGAAAAAGGAATCATACTTGTCACATTTACTGATAACACCGCTATCACGGCAGTAGGAAATAATATTGAAGATGCCACACTTAAACTACCAGCAAGCATAGACAAAGTTCATCGCTGGACTATAAAATGGCAAATGCAATTAAACGAAAGTAAATCTGTCCATGTAGACTTTTCTTACAAAAAATGGCTCTGGGGATGCTCCAAACAAAGCAAGATCGATATAATGGAAATAGCGATCTATATTATAGCACCATGCTATATTAGAAATAGCGATTTCCAAAATTACTTGAAGACTGAGTCATTTGCAGGTAATATACGAAATTGGGCAAGAAGACACCAAAAGAGACTACAAACGCATACTAATGTAGAGGCACACAGCTTTTAAACAATTCGAACATTGTCAGAAGGCTTAAACGAACTAAGCCTTTCGAATTAATTAAGTAAACCATAATATAGGGTTACCCAATAAGAAGTTTAATTTTGAATAGCCTGCTATTTGGGCAGCTGGCAATTTTGAACCTGTTATCTTTTGACATTTGACAAGTAAAAACTACGCCATTATAAAAAATGGTGCGATACACGCTTCAACAACGCATTGAAATTGTTAAAATTCACTACAAAAATGGTGAAAATTTTGCAGTCATGATTCGCAAAAGTAAAGCACCTTTTTGCCATCGTGAAGCACCTTCTCGGCCGGGAATAGTAAAATTGGTGGAAAAATTAGAGCTGTTGGAGCAAGTTTGTGAAAATCGAAACCGTTTTCTTCGCTTAAGAACAACTAAGAATATTGCAACTGTAGCCGGTAGTGTTGAAAAAACCTAGATTTGTCGATTCCTCGTCAATCTTTGGGATTACACATTCCACAAACAACATTACACCGTATTTTGCATAAAGATTTAGGTCTTACGGCTTTTAAAGTTCAGTTAACACAAGAACTCAAACCGCTCGATCACAAAAATGTTGTACCTTTGCAAATTGAGTCCTTCAAATACATCAAACTGATCCGAGTTTTCATCAAAAAATCATCTTCAGTGATGAGGCCCATTTTAATCTCGAAGGCTACGTTAATAAGCAGAATTGTCGCATTTGGGGCTCAGAAAATCCAAGAATGATTGTTGAAAAGCCTCTTCATTCTCAACGTATCACTGTTTGGTGCGGCTTTTAATCTGGTGGTATGATTGAACCTTACTTTTTTGAAAATGAGGCGGGTGCAACTGTTACGGTGAATGGATTGCGCTACCGAGCAATGATTAATGATTTTTTATGACCGGAATTGGATGATATTGATGTGGACGACGTTTATTTTCAGTAAGACGGCGCTACGTTCCAAACAAGCCATTGCCAGCATCAACATCTCAAATATTCATGGTACCAATTGGTATTGAATTAAAAACGTAAGTGTTAACATATTTTTTAAAAAGGGCTCACGTTTATTTTTAAATTTGTATTTCTCGTCGTCTCTGATTTTTTTGTTGTATTGCCGATATTGACATTTTTTCGTTTTTCACTCCTCGTTTTTATTTTTTGCTTCTGTTAATTACACCAAAACCATTATACTCACAGAAACCTGTGGTATGGTTTAACATTTTGGAGCATGCATTTCAATTGTCACAAATAATCTCGTAAAAGACAAAATACGCACACTCTCTCTCATTTTCTAAGGAAGAGGTGACTCGAGTGTTAGATGAGTTAAAATGACCCAAACTAAATAATGTTCTCTGCGGTTTAACTTTAGGCGACTAAAAACCATCGCAATTACTAAATCAATTCAGACTCAATACAGGTCAGGCGTTTGATGAAAACGCCATTAGGCAACTATGGATGGAATGGGTACCATCCCAAGTGCAATTGATTCTGACCCGCTGTGCTTAAATATTTTAAATCGTCAAAAAATAATAAAAAAAAAAGATTTTAAGATCCCCATCAATTAGTGACGGCTACTGTTGATGGTAGCAAAATTAGTCGACTTTTGATTTTTGACATTTTATCTAAATTTAATTTTTTGATAGATACATGAGCAGATATTTCGGTAATTCCAACTAAATTAATATAGCATCCTCTTTCGAGAACATCATCTAAACTTTTTACTGCAAACGGTACGCCTGTTAAAATTTTCGGCACTCAAAATTATCAAATTAGATTTGGACCTTCGTAGGGAGTTTCGTTGGGAGTTTGTCATAGCCGACGTGTCCACACCAATGATTGGGTCCGATTTTTTGAAACGCACGGGATTGCTAGTAGACATACAGAGACAAAGGATAATAGATCCATTAACCTCTCTGCATGCCAAAGGCGTCATTTCATCAAATTCGGACCAAGCTTTATCAATTCTGGACAAGTCACTTTTACCTCTCGAAATTCAAAATTTATACTCATTAAATTTCTGGAAGTCACCAATATTGGTTTTGGTACCAAAGACATTAAGCACAATGTAACACACCGTTTAGAAACCATTGGAAAGCCAATAGCTTCAAAACACTAAGGCTTGCACCCGACAAATTGAAGATGGCAAAGGACGAATTTGCTCATGATGTCAACAGGGATATGTCGTCCCAGTAGCAGTGCTTGGTCCAGCCCATTACACTTAGTAATAACAAAAAATGGGACTTGAAGGCCATGCCGGGACTTCTAAGACTTTTCGTATCAGCTTGAAGGATGCACAATATTTATGTCTCTAGACCTTGTTCAAGCGTATCACCAGACTCCGATCGAACCTTCCAATATTCCAAAAACTGCCATTACAACACCCTTTGGTTTATTCTAGTTCACTAAAATGACCTTTGGGCTTAGGGATGCGGCACAAATTTTTCAAAGAATGATGCATTCAATTCTATCTAGCCTTAATTTTTGCTTCATTTATTTGGACGATGTTTGAATCACTTTAAAATCCTTAGAACAACATTTGGGAATTCTAAATGTCGTCTTCCAAAAATTCGGAACATGGTTTAATCATAAATCCAGAAAAATGTGTTTTTGCTTCACATGAAATAAACTTTCTAGGGCATTCAGTTAATGAACAAGGCATTTCACCCACTCAGGAAAGAATCGAAGAAATTGAAAATTTTGAACGTCCAACTATGGTTAATCATCTCAAAAGGTTTCTAGGTATGATTAATTTCTATAGACGTTTCATCCCAAACGCGGCGCAAGACCAAATTTTACTGAATGATTTTTTGAAGGGTTACAAAAAAAAAACAGTAAAACTCTAATTCAATGGTCAGAAGAATCAATACAAGCCTTCGCTAATTGTAAGAAAAAGTTATGTCAAGCAACTTTACTTGCTCATCCCTCCGCTACAGCTAGATTAGCTATTATGGTCGATGCATCGTACACAGTACTTGGAGCAGTGGTTCAGCAGTGTGTGGAAGGTAATTGGCAACCACTCAGCTTTTTCTCTGTACGGCTAAACGAAACACAACAACGATACAGTGCTTATGACAGAGTTCACATTATTCACAGATCATATACCTTTAATCTACGCGTTTCAACAAAATCCAGAAAAAGCATCGCCATGATAATTTCGACATCTCGATTTCATCGGTCAATTTACTACCCATATCCAACATATCTCTGGCGTAAACAACGTTGTAGCAGAAGCAGATACCCTATCACGTATTAATCAAATTTCTATAGCTGAAAGCATTGATTAAGAAGCAATTACACATGCTCAGACCAATTATGAGGAACTACGAGATTTTTTTAATAATAATAATTCAAATACATCACTTCAGCCAATACCTCTAACATTTAATTCCAACAAGTTCATTTGTTATGATATTTCAACTGGTATACCAAGACCTTTTATCCCAATAAGTTTTTGGAAAATTGTTTTTGAATCTCTACATAATTTATCATACCCCGGCATTCGCGCTTTTGTCAAACTTTTAATTAAAAATGTTATATGGCCCTCCATCTCAAAAGATTCAAAAATAATGGCTCAAAAATTTATACCATGCCAAAAATCTATAATTTCAAGGCATACTTAATCACCTCTCGGCACATTTGTGGTTGGATTGCAACACTTTTCATTAATTCATCTAGACATCATTGGTCCATTACCCATTTCTGGAATTAATCGATATTGAGTGACGTTAATAGACCGTTACACACGTTGGGCTGAACAAGCCAAGTTCGGGACATTACTGTGGCCACTGATGCATTTGCAGTGTATTCTGTCTGAGTAGCCAGATTCGACGTCCCGGATTAAATCGTAACCGATCACGGGAGACAAATCCATATTATTTTCAGAATTGTCGAAACTAGTAGGATTTAAACATAGACATACAACGAAGTAAAATCGGAAATGTAACGGTATGGTATAACGTTTACATCGAATTATCAAATCTGCGATAATGTGTTACGATCGAACTGATTGGACTAACATACTACCACAAATCCTACTAGGATTACGGAATACGTTTAGCAATGAACTACAGACTACACCAGCAGAACTAGTTTACGAAATCACACTACGAATACCAGGACAATTTTATCGATTGAAACGTTACCAACACCGGAAAATCCGTTTTATACGCTAGAACAAAATTACTCATTAGTCATCATACAAGACTAGATTGTAATACTACGAAATGGTAATATTGTAGTAATTCTTCCGTGCACTTAGACGGCCAAAGATGACAGCAATGATTGAAGTTGACAGAGCAATAATTAAATTACGGTTAATACTTCAATTTACAGTCACAGAAATTACGCATGCAAAAAGAGAGTGTATATTTTAAGCACAACAGACATAATTTGAACCTGCTCCCGTTCGAAGACTCTAATGCAGTTTTGAAGCAGACTCCAGAATTCGGACTGCAATTTCAATGAAGTACGCAGCAAAAACTAAGCAAAAATCCCTTGTATCACGAGATATCCATTTAGAATTTAGAATTAAAATCAAATAAAGTTAAAAATCAAGAGATCCTTCGTATATTGGGGACCTAATCTAACGCAAGTAAGCCAGCTAGATACCACTGAGTAAATTCGTTCAAACTGTAACAGTTTGACCATAAATTGAACCTGTTCCTTGAACTTGATTAAAATCTATTAATACAATTTATTATTTTAACCTTGCTTGACCTCTATTAAATTTTAAATAATAAAAACACTCACCATATCAGTTAGTTCCAGTTTATCCGTCATATATAAAACTTTAAGCATAATTTGATCGATTTCGTGCCGTTTCGTAATTAGTTGATCAGCTAACTTCATCATTACGTACAAATCATAAAATACCAGAGTAATACCAAACACCCCACTCATGATCATCTTTTTGTTATCGATGGAATTTTTTCCAAATATAAGCATAAATTGAAAAAATAACATCGTTACGAACGAAGTTAGGATAATAAAAAGTTGAAGTATTATTTGCCAAGAATACGCTTTAATCGCTATGATGGTGGCATTATTCATTTTTTGATATTTCACCATTAAATAATGGACTCGGTAATTTAATTTCAAATGTTTTAGTTTACTTATCGCCGGTTTGGTGTTCAAAGCGTCCAAAGCATCTCGAATTTCCAAATATACGATTTCATACAAATGGTACACGTTTAAAAAACATAGCCCGCTTTCGGAATGCATTAAAAACGTTGACATTATATTGATGCTGTACACAATTTTCTCCGTTTGCGACATTTCTGCCTTGAAAAATATCAAAAATGTTACAAAAAAAAATGTCCAGCTTACAACCAATTCCTTTAAAATAAGTATAATGAAATACTTAAAAGCGACATTAACATATTTAAATCGAATTTCAGCCACAATTAACTCACTACACTTAATTAATTTATTTATCGCTCGGATACGGAGATTGCTTGAGAGTATAGTTATAACGGGTATTGCTATATTAACCGTAGTTCTGGTCGAATTCACAATTAAAGCATGTCCAAACGAAATCGATCGATGCGATCTATTTTTTAACGAATTAAAAATACCAATGCGTATTTCATTTGTTACATAAAAGAACGTGAAACCTAGGACAACACTGTAAATGATGGCTGTTCTTGATCTAATAACTCTACGAGTCCTAGGATTGTATGTGTAGGCGACTAGGCCTAGAACACGACCCAAAAAATATAAATAGTAGCCGATTATTTTAAAATATTTATATTCAAATTTTAGTTTGACCATTGCGGCTTAATAAACAGACTTGAAAATGGTCATACAATAAGGACATATGAAGCGTAGTTTTAATAAACTGTAATTAACTTCTAATGATGGTAATGAAATTTAATTAGATGTGATTAAGGCTAGCCAACTAAAAACCATATTCCAGATCGGAAAATGATAATCTAGATTATTTTCAACCCACAAATTTCAGGGTGGTTGGTTGACATTTGTTAAAACTTGGAAATCACCTCGAAAACTATTGTCTATACTCATTAGAAAAAATAATAACTAATACATTTATATTGACTATTAATACATATTCGTAAATTTGTGGGCCACATACCTATATCGACACTTTATGCCAACAATTATTTTTTTTAAATATTTAAATGCTTTTAAGTTAAACTCCAAACTGATCCAAGAATTGTCATTGGTAAACTTTGAAATTGCTTGACATGTGTCAAGCAAAGTGATTTAAAAACCAGTTGCAATTATTACAATTATTTTAATTTTTTTGTACTATTCTATACTACAAAAATCTTGTCTTTGGATTATCATAAAAATGATTCTGGCCATTTTGAAAATCTTTAGCAGAACATTTTGTTGATAATTATACCTTACTTTATCCCGAACACAAGACATCAAAAATTCATATAACATTTTCCATTTAACGGATGAGATTAAGTGGTTTAAACCATTACAGACTGTTTCAAAGTAATCATTTGAGAATACATTGCACCAAATTAAGAAGAAAAAAAGAATTGGTGCTTGCCACTGGTCCTAACGTCCTGTCGTATCAACTAAAAAATAGCTTTATCGTAAACCAAACGCACATAATTGTGTTGTTAAATAAAAATGTCAAAAGATCAATCTGACACAATTGTGTAACCATTTGGAATTGTTTTATAGTTTTTAATTCGTATAGTACATTTTTTACTAATAGTGGTTCCATCTATTAGAAAAATCATTTGTATAATCTAGAATGTCAAAATTAATGTGGTAACAAAATATTTAATTATTGTTTTGTAACCTAAGAAACAGTGATTACTTACACAAATATGTCAGTTGGCTTTTAAATATGATTACCACAAATTTCATCGATAAATAACTTTCGATCTCTCTCACTGATACAATAAAAAGGTATCTACAAAT
The DNA here is from genome assembly GCA_963556175.1 of Tipula confusa. Lineage (NCBI taxonomy): Eukaryota > Metazoa > Arthropoda > Insecta > Diptera > Tipulidae > Tipula > Tipula confusa. Next base: position 165,511,165 of record OY744476.1, read on the forward strand.
TTGTGTAGACAGGACAGGAAAGGGATTGGTCAAGATATCTGTCAACATAATCGAGACACTATTTCTTCTTTTTCTGTAGTTTATTAGCGTTTACTGCTTAAAAATTGAATTTACGCCTTTAAAATGCCGCGGGTGGCGCTACAATCTGTAATGGCCAAAATTGATCATTATTTGTTTATCTGTCATAGTACATACAAAACTAGCATAAGGTAACTTTGTTTAGCAAAAAAAAAATTTAAGAAACGACACGGTTTTCGGTGTCTATCATTATAGCACAATTTTATTCTATTTTTGTGGTGTAGGGAAAGGAAAGAAATGTAAGTAATAACAGAAACGGACAGGTTTTTCAATAGCCAATATTCAAACTACTGTTAGCATAAGACAATCACAATTCTATTGAACTGCTCTGCATTCTGTTTTATGTATTCTGTCATCTCTTATGAGATCCTCCATTAAACCTATTAATTAGTAAATTTTTCCAAGTCGTAGACTCTAATAAATGGGATTAGTTATGGCCAGGACTTTACAATTAATTAACCGTGTTATGACCAATACGTCATATATTCGCCTAAAATCTAATTTATAAACATTTTATTTGATACAAAACTTTAAAATGAATACAAATTAAATTTTAAAACAATTGATTAAACATTAAAAATTGGTTAGTTAAATTAACCGTGTTATGACCAATACGTCCTGATGTTCTAACAGATACGAAATGTCTACTTATTGTTGATTAAAATAATGGCAAACGATTTGAGCTGGTAAAACATACAACCCATTTTATGGTTGTAAACGTCAAAAAACCACTCCTGTTACAACTGTTCTTGGCTGGTCCTGCTTAAAAAGGGAGCACTGTTCTAACTAATCTCATCATAGACATTTGTTATGGTTTAGTCACCGTTGTTTAGTGTCATTATTTTTAGTTTCCAAACGCCATTATCAAATGAGGTGGAAGGCTTATAAAGATCTTTATTTGAGTATATGCAAGATAATACTAATCGATTAAGTCAGCATGATTGTGATGTGCTACAATACTAGAACTCATAGATTTAATACTGAAATAAATAATAGGAAATATGATGCAGCTTTTGCTCGATTACAGATAATTTTAAACGAGATTAAGAAGCTTCACAATCTTAGCTCGATTGGCACAGGAGGGTTACCGCATGCAAAATTATTATCATTATTAATAAACCATACATAAAAACCACAACAATCTACGAAGCTGATGGGCTAGACAAACGAGCAGTAGACAAATTGGCATACGATGAATTAAAGATGACCAAAATAAAATTCTACGGATGTCGCTCAAAATGTTTAAATATTTTATAGCACAAATTTGACTGATGCCAATATCATTTAAGTAAAAGATATAAGTGAACATTATTTTGACCAAGAAGTTTTACATGAGGCACAGTATCACCACTTGACATACTCTAGGTTCTGGACTACACTCGTGTTGAAATTTTATGCATGTGATAAAGTGTGACTAATAAAAACTGTAACTGGCCAATGTTTTTTAGATTACTCAATTTAAATTTCTGCCAAAAAAACCTGTTTACATTTTTTACAAGCAGGAAGTAATTAAATATATACTCACTATTTCGCTTAATGAAATGTGCCAAATTTAATACAACTAAATAAAAATGTACAATATTAATGGTCGGAAAGTGTGCTCCGTTGAAGAGCCACAACCTAGTATTTATAATTGTAAACATTGCCAATTTTAATTGGCTTGTGAAGGAAATCCAAAATTTCATTAAAAGTAATGGACGATATGCGTAAATTGCCCGTTTAGTTAGTTTCCGCAATTTAATGTGCTGTTCAGATAACATCACCAGATGGTCACATATTTTGTGCAGGTGAAAGTTGGTGAAATTTTGTTTATTCTGTAATGCGATATCAATCGTCAACAATTCACAATTTAAAACTTTGAAGAGATAAAGCACATTGAGTAGGTAGATGGTACTTTCCAAACAGGTGGCTAATCCAACAAAATCAGCACACAGAAATACAAAACTCTGTGTAAAAGTTGTTGATTTGTATGTCATGTTCATTCCTATTGCTCGAATTATCATACTAATCGTAAATATACCGAAAATTATTTGCACTACAAATTTGTAATATTTAACGCTCAGTTGGTTATATTTGTGATGAACTTTACGTAAAATCAACCGATCAATCTGCAACAGTTTATTAATTGCCAAAATTCGGGCCGAAATATTACACAACGTAAATCCGTAAATCATAAAAATTAAACTCAACTCGTTAAGTGCTAAGACTTCAATATCACCTGGTGATAACGCCGTTTGAAAATCATTATTAACTGCAGTGTCTGGCATTCTGACGACACTGCACGAGTAATATATTGAGGCAAACACCTAGCATACATGTGTATACTATACCGAATGCCGAGTATTCAATTTATTTATAGTGAAAATTGTAACAATAGGGTATTAGCCCGATAAGTTTCAATGTTCCGTAAAATATGAATAATATTCGTTCGAAATATTGGTGCCATATTCGAAACGCTACCATTATACCGTAATACTGAAAGCAGCATAGTTTTTTGATAACCATATCGTTTTACGATACCATGACTACTTACACTAATTAAGTTATGAAATATTTACATACATCATGGGAAGAATTATTTATTATTCTTACCGTATCTAAATATTGACGTTCCACATGTATTCTGCCCCAAAATTCCATTATACATTTTCTGATGTCATGCATCTTATCGATCACGATTTGAATTAGTTTGATTAAAATGTATATTTACACACTGCGAAACACGAGCCCATATATGGCGTGGCTACTAATAACCGATCTATATTGTTGACTTGCTTCGCTCTATAAACAACAGTCAAAACTCAAAAATTAGTGCAGTCAGTATTGAAGCAAAATTCATAAATAGCTACAGCATCATTTGAATGTCATACGCTCGTACCCATAATCCGAGTACTTTATTGAATTTATTAAACTCGATCACAAGATGGTCGATGCGATCGATAATTTTCCACTTAACATGATTCGTGATCTTCGATAAGGGTAAATTCTCATTCTATTTTAGTTTTTTGATAGACTTAGCCATAGATAGCCATAAATAGACTTAGCCATTACGATATAGTTTAAATGATGTAAATTCAAAAGACCCATATTCGTTTCAATATTTAGTAAATTATTTGAGATCGAATAGATCAACATCAAAATCACATGCATCAGTTTCGTTTCTGAATTTATATTTAAGATCGCAAACATTGTAGCGATAGACGAAAGTCATACAAAAAAAACGTTTCTTTGGTTAAAAGAAGAAGAAAATATTTGAAACTTAGTGGCTCATATTCATAGTTTACGTTGGCAAGTATTCGCCAATTTGATTTGATGTCTCATGTTGAACCACTAATACGAGCACCCGGCAAATATCAGCAGTCTTCCTTGCGAGGTGGACATAAACAAATTGTTGCAATTATTTTGAGAATTAGAAGAGAGTACACAATTGACCAATTATTCCAAAGAAAACAGATGCTGTGAGTAGCATTTCGAACTACTATTTAAAAAATCATCAAACTTTACATTTTAGGGAATACTGATCGCGGAGAATTAAGAAAGAAATAAGAAATAACACTATGACGAGAAAATTCTAAAAGGATGGATATTCTAAAATCACATACACAAATTTCATTCGATCCCGACTGATGAAACCCACCGACTAGGTGCTACTCTTACTTATAGAAAATTTCCCATTTCCAAAGAATATCGGAAATAGTTTGGTCTTTCATTAACCACTTAACGTTAATCATAAACGGTTCTAGCCACCTTGAATCTCACCTTGAATCATGATCTTGAATCTACACTACTCGTTATTCGATTTTTAATAAAAACCTTACAACAGTAACACCCTTCATCTGCATCGGTATATTCACCTACATTGGATTGCTATGTTGTTAATACGAACCCTGTTTCAGCTGAAACTTCAGATAACCCTCTTTTTAATTATCTAACTTGTTTCTTGATTTGTACCCATGTCTGTTGGTCATTGACATTGAAGTTCCGTTTAAGGCTATTAAACACTGCATGATGTTTCGTTTACAAACACGTGGAGATATGTTTGACTAAGATCGAAAAAAATTTGACGCGGTAAACCTAATTTATAACAGCGGACATAACTATTGAACAAACGGAAGGCAACCACATTATATATTTCTGACTTAAATAAATTAAATAAATTAAATAAATTAAATAAATTAAATAAATTAAATAAATTAAATAAATTAAATAAATTAAATAAATTAAATAAATTAAATAAATTAAATAAATTAAATAAATTAAATAAATTAAATAAATTAAATAAATTAAATAAATTAAATAAATTAAATAAATTAAATAAATTAAATAAATTAAATAAATTAAATAAATTAAATAAATTAAATAAATTAAATAAATTAAATAAATTAAATAAATTAAATAAATTAAATAAATTAAATAAATTAAATAAAATAAATAAATTAAATAAACTAAATAAATTAAATAAATTAAATAAATTAAATAAATTAAATAAATTAAATAAATTAAAGAAATTAACAAATTGGTTATCTAAGAGTCAATTAACGTTTCGTCACAGATAAAATTTTCTTCACTTTTTAGCGTGGGACCACATGCTCACCAGATTTCGTTCCACCAGAATAGGCCCATTTTTTTTGGAAAATGGCCTTTGGAAAATGGGAGTAAAACCAGTTAAATAACAAATGAAGAAAACCATCTTACAAAAGCATCAATAAATTCTTATTGACAGAAGAGTGATTCTCTTATAAATATTATGTAGGACAGTAATTTGTATACCGAAAAGCTTTACCGTGATAGTGTTCGAATTTTAAGCAAGCACATTTTTAAAGATACCGCATAGTCTTTCAATTTATCAGACATAACCTTGCCACTAATCGAATAAGACAAAAATATCGTTTTACAAAGTATCCCCATTAAATATCAAGAGTTTTCAAGAGTAAATGCAATTGACCCAAGAGGAACGATTCCTGTTCAGTCTCTACATGTTCAGTGTAAATTTTTCGTAGGATATGTCATATAAGCATATCTTCGCTGTTTGAATTTGACATTTTTTTTATTTATCATAAGAATTACTTTAAGTAGATATAAATTTAATACTCACAGCTTCGATTAGTTGAACATCATTATTTCTATTAAAACCTCCATCTTGCAACATCAACCCAATATCCTTTGATTTATCAACATGTGCTTGTCCCAACTTACAATGAATTGCCAACGGCAACAATGCTACTATTACTGTAATCTTATAGGTCCAAAATAAAGTCAAGAATTCGGATAAATCATCGTAAATCACTTCAAACAATATTATCAATAGTACAACAACGGTATTCGCAAAAAGTACAACAAATTCCATTAATGCATAGCCCGCTAGTCCATGACAAACCTTTCTACTCGTTTCACAGACAAGGCGATAAAAAACTGAAACTTGATCCAGACGATCATACAACACACACATTTCAAAATGACGAAGCTGGTTATTATGCTTCAGCTCATTTGTAATATCAGACAATTCACAATGCAACAGTTCGAAAAGAAAATAACAGTTGAGTTGGCCTAGATAAAAATATGTTCCCAAAATAAGACTGGCTATTGTATTGTATGACGCTACTAGACCATGAAGCCAATTCAATTTTTGCATTGTCATAAATCGAACATTTATGACGTATAACACTAGCATCGTCCAGGTCGACAAAATATCTTTGGCCACAGCAAGAATTAAGTATTTCCTGGATACCTTTATATATTTGATACCATATTTGCCAATAACCAGACGATTTATTTTAACTAATCGATTTAGTGCGACAACGCCTTTATGATTCCATTTCACTGAAAACACAAACAGTGCAACGCCGTTTAAGGTGTCTAAAATACCAAAGCCAATAAAAAATTGAATAGGCATTTTGCGAAAGATACCACCATCCACTATTGTAATTGTAATGAACGAGGCTTGAAGGACTAATGCTCTTAGGATGAAGAAAAATGTTAAATTATACACAACTGATATTACTGAATTTTGAAAAGTTTTCTTCGTTGTAGAATACGTAAAGCTGAGAAGTCCAAATACTTTGGCAACGCCATATACATATAGGAAGATGTAGTAGAAATATTTGTAACTATTTTTCATCGTTTAACGTGAAATTTACGATGGCACACAGTTGAATTGTTATTGTTCACTAAATTGACTTCGTTCAATAGTTGTTAATTTTTTTAATACAAATTAATCGATTTCGAGTATATAATGATAACAATAAGCGTTACGAATATGATAATGTGCTGCCATCAGGGATTTGTTCATAATTATTTTGGTTGTTTATTTTAACTTAGTTACAACTAAAACTACTGCTTATAGCTTCCTCAAATATACCTTTGTAAATTTTAAGGTAAATTTCGATATCTGATGATTTTTTTGCAAAATGGACGTTACATAATAAAATCTACCAATCAAAACTAATTTCGTTAGCAAATTTGTTTACGTGTCACTCGTAAATTACACGTCACCGGATTAAAAATGTCAGAGAGCCGTAACTTAAAAATCGTTCGATATCTAAATTAACCTTTAATGTAGAGGGACTGCAGTGATTGATAATAATTGTATCATTAATTTGACAGGTTTTCCAATGTAAATGTAATATTTAAGTTGTAAAGAATAACTCTAAATATGCTTTACTTTGTTACTGATTTTATAGGAAGCTGTAGACAAGCCATATAACTATTTGCAAAAGATCAACAATATTATATTTGAAAAATGAAAGATAAGTTCCACAAAGTTCCACAAAGTAACCCTTCTGAATATCAAAAACTCGGAATTAATACAATAGACCCCGAGGGAATGGTTTCGTTTAAGTCTCTGCATGGTCAAAGTGAATTCTTCGTAGAATGAGACCTCTATGCAAATCTCCACAGTCTGTATTTGAAAACTTTAAGAAAAGCATTTGACACTAGTTGAACATTAAGTAAATGAGAGAAAAGCTCCTTCTAAGTGTCGAGCATTGCATCGATGTTAACACGGGGTTTATTGATGCTGGTCCCCAATGGTGATAGACTCCTTTAAAGATACTACAAGACCTGTAATTATTGCTGAATTATTGTACTCTTAAGAGTTTAACCTTTCACCATTCACGTTTTTTCTGTCTACGAATTCACTTGGCAGTTCTCCTGGCTTATTCTTTCGTGCGATTGTAAAACGTATTCCATCTTTTTATAGGCTATATTCTTTTGCTCGATATAGTAAGACGACAGTCCTCATCAAACCAATCATTTTTGGGTTTAGTTTTTACCATATCTAGAGTTGTCTGGGCCACACTGATAAACGAAGACGAATACGTCCCAAAAACGGTTCACATCATCAGAACGAAGGTTGGTTTCCGTAATGCTAATGCTAACAAAATTCTGATATTGTGGTTTCTCATCTTCGATTATCAGATCTCACATATTTAATGACCGATATCTTCTCTTCGTAATTAACACATGGCCAATTTGACTGCGTGATGTTTTGGGAATATAAACCTATGTTTTCACATAAGTTAGTCCAATTTTTTTCAAAATGGTTTGGAATGAAACACTACTTCTAGTAGTAGTCGACACAACGCTTAAATAGAGTTAAATAGAGAGAAATGCTCCGTGTTTGTACAATGAACAAATATATTTAGAAGGCCTGAATTTAGCCAATAATAAAATCATCAAATGTAATACGTCAAAAAAACATTAGGGTTGAAATTTAAAATCATAAATTTGGTGTATTTTTGACAAGTATTTACCAGAGACGCAAAAAGGAATTTTCAAGAAAACATTTTTAATCATGTGAGTGGTAAATGGGACCGTTTAAGTAATGCACATTTTTTACCTTTCGAATGATACTATATTTCAATTGAAAAAAAAATAATAATAATAACAAAATAATAACAGCTGAAAAATATGTTAGCCTACGTGAATTTTTCTGCCCCTACATTTTTAATATTTATATCTCCAGACAGACATTTCGCTTCATTGTAAAAATAAACATTATTCCCATCATAATTGGCTTTCCAAGAGACCAGATGACCATATTTGTGACCACAGGGGAGAACTTGACGCGTACTGAAGGCCATACATATCTTTAGAGAACTAAAAATCTTTCAATCTTTGTTTTTTATTTGTTTGTTTTTTAGTTTTTTGTGGTCAGACAATTATTGTCCATATGACCTATCTTTTAATCTTTGGCGTATAATATTTCTTTGTAGCAATTAAATAGTGCAGCCTATATTTAACATGGCTAAAAAAAATCGATGACTTGTCATTTAGACTTAAATGATGACTTAATTGCAATAATCAAAATAATTTAAATAAAAATTTAAATTATTTTGATTATTGCAATTCGTTACTCCCGACACTATAGAGACCGATAAAGGGCAAACGATGATCCAATTTTTTATCGAACACTATCTTATTTTGACGAGTATATTTTTTCCTCAAAAACATATCCCTTTGGAAATATGGACGTATTGGTAATAAAAAGGTTTATTCAATAGATTTGAAATGTATAATAAATTTTTTTTTAATTTAAGTTGTATTAATTTTAAAGTTTGTGCCAATACTATCATATTTTTGTACTGTCATATTATTGTTTTATTAATTTATTTATTGTTTTATATTAAAATTAACAATAGTAAACTTATTAAATTCTAACAATATAAAAGTGAAATAATAAATGTGTAATTTACAAGTGAAAACTAATGCCATCTGTTACAGCTTACGGCTTGAAGAAATAAGTTCATTAATAGATTTAGTTCCAAGGAAACCTTTATAAATTACAGTTGAATGATGGAACACTGGAGTTGATGACAAGAAAAGTTAGTAGGTGTCAGTAACCGAGGAGAGTCTGTCATAACTAATATTCGTGCCTTCGGTTTTTTTTATATGTAACACGGGTGTACGGTGGTGCCCGGCATTTTGGGAGTTCTTGCGCTGGTTCTTCCAAATCAATCAATCAAATCAATCAATCAAAAACAGATCCCTTTAGAAATATGATTGCACTCGCGTTAAATTGCCCAAAGTCAAATCATGGCCATGTGTTAGTCTCAAAGTAAAGGCTTTGGATCATTTAATATGTTAACTGCTAAATACATAAGCAGTGAATCAAAAGTTTCACCAAAAACGAATTTCTTTAACTACATCTCCTTAAACAGTTAAATCTACTGATCTTAATGATCTTGAAACTTTTACACAATCTGGAAATCTGTAATGTTAATATATTCCTTTCAAAATTTAACAAATTTCAAAATTTAACTAGAAAAAATCTAGCTCTTCGAACCTACTGACAGAATTTAGAAAAATCATCAAAAGCAAATGCTAAATGACAAAAAGCTTACTGAAATTAATGGACTCCTCTGAGGTTCCGTAAAGGATTTGTAAGGAATGAAAGCTGAGAATCGTATAAAAACAGAGCAGTTCTCATTTTTGACACTCGATTATGATTGCATTAATCGTACACAAATGTTTTAGGTATTTCCAGACTTAGCAAACCAACCTTAAGCTCTATTTCTTACCTAAAAGTAAAGGTCTCCTATGCACATCTCCGAATAGTCTATATTTGCCAGCTTTGCCACAAACCAATGTTGAGCATTGAGTAAATCAGAGTCATGCTCGTTCAAAGTATAGATTCAAGAAATTTTGTTCCCGAATGGTTATATTACTAGATCTTAAGGTATGGTGCAGTCCGGTGGTTACTTTAAAAATTTAAGCAAACTGCGCTAACTACTGGATGCTGTACTCTATAGATTTCAGCCTTCTCAGATTCACGTTTTCCATCTTTATATTCGTTTGGCAGTTATAGTAGCAAAGACCGATTTAACAACGTGTTGTAGGTTCTTTCATCTTGTTTTGTTAGATCTACATAGTTGAAATGAAGGGCACGTTTTCTTCAAATAATTGACTTATTCATAAACTACTATCACAAAGGCAAAGTTGTCTTGACCAATTAATGATCAATTTCTTCAAATTCAGTATGGCCTATCGATATGATCTGTTATATTGAATGTCGGAGACTACGTGGATGTTTTTATTAAGAATGAACGTTCTAACTAAAGTAAGGTAATGTAGGTCGCTGGTTCTTATTTAAAGAACAAATTGATACTAGAGTCAATCGGAATCTACCCAGTTCTATCAGTAAAGTTACCAACTTTTCGATTTCCGTGTACTTTCGGAGCGAATATCATAATTTGTATTTTGTAATGGTCCGAATTCTTGCGAAAGCACACGATCAGATCATTATTTGCATAACATTACTTTGTTTAACCCCAGCGGACTAATATAGTGTTTTTGGTTGCGGAAAGTGGTTCTTCACGAGCATAAATGTCCGGAACTCTTTGGAAGATTATTATTTATTTTACACAATTAATTAGAATTAATTTGGATTTGGACATACATAATGTTAATAAGCAACATAATAATTTGACCCCGCTTATTCTTGGACACGGCCACTCTAACTATTACCCCTTTACCAATCTGAATTACCTTTAGAAATGGTGATCAACAACAAAGCATATTTATTGGACTGAGATATTGTACAATTATACAGGGATTAAACTGAATATGGTGACCAACCAGTAGTAACACAATCAGGTCCAAGGGTTAAACATGGTTCTTTGAGCCGGATAGTTGAAATTAGAGAATAACACAGTAAAACCGTGAGTATATTCAAACCTCAGTTAGAAATGATCAAAAATTATTGATTTTAACTAGGCTACAGTGATTGCCTTAAAACTGTGATTATTATAACTGTGAATAATTGGTGATAAAATGGCGAAAATGGGCTCTGTAAAACGTATCATTAAAAATTTAGAGTTGTGGCGACGCGAAATATTCGCGAGCCACAATTAAACAAATCAGAATAAATTTATTTTATCAATGGATAAAATTCAAATTTATTCTACACTATATATTATATACCATGGCAGATTTATATTTCATTTTAGTTACTCGCCCTGATCTCTGCACAATATAATTTGAACTACAAATTATATCGATGGCAGAGATACTGTAACAATTCCCCTTCGTTGTTGCCCCCAAGACAACACCCAAGAGGAATTGGTAAACAGAAATTTTCTATAACTAACAGAGAGGCCTCATCAGCGGACTGGTTTAGCTTGGCTAAAGCTCAGTGGATGGGCGTGGTAAAAGGTATAAGGCATCTGTAGTTCTTGCTTTGCCGCTGGAGGAAGGGATAAAAAAGGATATTAGGGAAAGGAAAAATTAGATAAGACAGATGATACCTACCTAAACCTACCAGCAGATACCTACCATTACCTCCTCCTATTTATTACGGTGATAGTTACACTATCATTTCAAAAAAAAACTTGAACAAAAAAAAACCCATTACCATGAGCGAAAGAAAGAAAATTAATCCAGAGATAAAAAAAAACCCAGCAAATTTTTGAAAAAACAAAACTTAATTTCAAAATAAATTTATATATTTTAAACAAAAATAAAGTAAAAATTCTTAACTAAAAATGAACAAAAAAAACTTACTTTAACCCCTCCACCACATTGAGCCTTAAAATTATTTATAATTTTTATATTTTTTTGTTTCTTGTTTTGTTAGTTTTTGTTGTAATAATTTTTCAGTTGTTGATTGTTGTTGTGATGATATTTGATCAGCTGATGGTGATGATGCGGGTTGATATGATGATTATAATAATAATATATTCGTAATACGGTGTTTCACTGTTATTATTATTTTTATGATATTATACTATTTTTCTTGTTATGTTACTGGATTTTGTATATTATATAATATTCAAAATTAAGATGGTTGCTCTTATTATGTCTTTGATGCAACAGCACAACACAATTTCAATAACGTTAAACACTAAATGTATTATATTTATAATTTTTGCTTACTTAAGTTTTTTTTTTTAATATTATTGTTTTGCTTGTTTTTATTTTATTTTTAATGTTATTTTTTTTCGTAATTCTTTTACCATTCAACTAAACCACTGATGTATTTACATATATTTATTTATATAGATATATAGTTTCTAACTGATTATTTCCTTATATAATTGTTCTTATTATAATTAAGGGATTCACTATAATTTTAATATAATTAAATTAAATTTTTACTATTTATATGATTTTTTTTTTCTATTTATATGATCAAGCCTTTTTCTCACTAACTTTAAATTTTTAATTTTATTTATTTATTTTTTTCTCTACTTGATTACAAACTGGCTTCATGCAATATTTTAGATATCTCTTTATTTTTATTTCTACTTTCTTATCACACAGTTCAAACACCCTCTCCCCTCGTGTTTTTTTTTCTGCTTTATATAGCCCGTGTATATAACGGGTCATCTCGGTAATAAAACAAAAAAAAACCAAACACGATGGTCAACAATAATTTACGGCTAGACTTTTTTTTATCACTGGTATGAAACCTTTTTCTGCTTTCGCGACAGTGGTTACAATACGAACCATGAGTTCGAAAAATATTACGGGTTTGAGTCTGAAAATAATAATTATAATTATTTTCACATACTGCCAACTGCGTAAATTTCGTTTTCAAACACATAAATCCCGTCGCCATGACACCTTTTTGCTTTGGCATGGATGACGACAAAAATCGGCCATTATTATATAGACATTACCTTTTCTACCTTCTCTTGGATAAGTTGTTCAATACATGGTGGATCGAGACAGAAAAAGTTGGTGAAGAAAAGAAAAAATAATCAAGAAAATAAAAATTGTGAAAATAGAATAAGTTAATATTGTGAATATATATAAAACATAATTAAATAAAGGTTTATTGAACGAATTAAATATATAACCTATTGAATTAAATAAAGAGGTTTGAAGAACCTATAGAGTATCTTAGTGTAAAGACAAAGAAATTTAGTGGCAGTACTCTAATCGACGCGATCAAGACTAGTATCGCTATAATAAACAATAAGTGGAAAGACTTTCAAGGCATTGAAAAATCACTAAATTGTAAATTTTATATCAATACGAGAAAGCTTATGAAACGGAAAATTCACACGCAAATAATCAAACGGAAGATTTAATGGCGAGTCAGACTCAATTCGTCCGTGAATTGAGTTTGTTGAATAAAAGAGATAGTGAGGTATGGTTGCAACGTGTAATATACCGCAGTTTTCAGGAGCATATTCTAAGTTTCCCTCGTTTAAAGAACTTTTTGAGTCATCCATAGACGAAAACGAAAATATGTCTAGGGTTCACAAGCTTCAATGCTTAAAATCTTTACTAAACGGTGAAGTTTTCTCATTAATTAAGCATCTGAATGTTACTAATGCTAATTATATTCAAGCTTAGTAAAAGGTCAAGGCCAGATATGATAAACCAATGCATGTAGTTCACACGTTAATAATATACAATTTATGGGCCAACCGGTTTTGTAGAAAGGTTCTGCAAAGGCACTTCGCCATATAACAGATATGTCAGATGAAGTCATTCGGGGCTTGCATGTTCTAGGAGAACAGTCAGATAAACGAGATATCTGGCTTATATATATAAATATATATATATATATATATATATATATATATATATATATATATATATATATATATATATATATATATATATATATATATATATATATTCTAGTTAACAAATTAGATGTTGACTCCAGAGAAGCGTGAGCATACGATCCAACTAATCAAAATTTTCCTTCTATTGAAACATTTTTAAAATGTTTAACCAATCAAAGTGATGTATTGGAATGCATAAATTCACTGCAAAGGCAACGGCATCATTATCCAAAAAAGTGGGAGTGATGATGTCACAAACTGCAGTCTGTCAAGTGTATCTAATGTGTTCAGAGCGTCATAACTTATCCACATGTAAAGAATATCTTATGCTTTATGGTGGTGAGCAAAAGGGCGACGTAGGAAGAAGGGTCTTTGTTTTATTTGTGTATCAGCAACTCACCAATCAGTAGTTTGTAAATATGCCAGCATAATGTACCTGCATTATTTGCAACTGAAAACACCATGGAACTTTGCATATCAATACTAATTCAAGTTCAAACGAAAATAAGAAAAGGGAATCTAAAAGGCTAGTATCTGATAAAACAATAGAATCCAATACCTTCGTCGCGTCGTGAAATCAATTTTGCGAAGACACCACCACATCAAGCCATCTTACCAACGGCAATAGTACTAACCAAAGATAAATTCTGACAATTACAGAGATGCAGGGCTCTATTAGACTCTGGTTCCCAATCATCTGTTGTTATCGAAAATTGAGCACGGAGATTGCAATTATTAAGAGAGCTCCAGTAAGACAACCAGTGGAGTCTCTTAGAATGAAAAATTGATGGTAGGCCCGAACCTTCAACCAAAACTTTGGGAAATTAACTGGAGTTCACGACACATAAGATAGCCCTAGTTGCTGATGTAGAAAAAATGTATCGGTAAGTTATCATCAGAACATCAAGGGTATCAAATGGTTTTATGGCGTGAACGAAATGATGATAGGTCAAAGTGTTACCAACTTACACGGGTAAGTGGGCATTGGTCCGGGAATTGGCATGCTCTTCATTTCTGGCCATCAAAGCAATAAAGCAGCTGATAAAGGACTTAACGCTAACGAATGTCACGAAAAGCATACTCAACAACTTTTATGTTGAAGATATTTTGACGGAGAGCTACAGTGTGGAACGAGCGATGAAATTGAAAAAAGTGGTAAAGAACTTAATATAAAAGGATTTCATTTGAAAAAGTGGCAATCGAGGATTGTTTATGTGAATCAAACAAAAAGACACCCGGTGAGTGATAAATTTAGTGATGAGAGCTACATGACTAAAACTCTTGGTCTGCAGTGGAATCGATTGAATGATATTTTTACTTTTTAAATACAAGTGGAAAGGATTGGATTGGTAACAAAGCAAAATGTTATATCTGAATCTTCCAGATTCTTTGATCATCTGGGTTTTCTTTCCCCGTCAATTGTCTTACTAAAGATAATATTTCATAAATTATGACTAAGAAATAAAGGTGTGGATAACAAATTGCAACCTGAAATCAAGATTCACAAGATTCACAAATCTACATACACAGTAACCAGATACATGGATTCTTAGATTCCAGTCAAACCGCATATTGGGTGGTAGTATATAGCCGAACGAAAGATAGAGACGAAAATAGCACTACCCAATTATTCGCATCCAAAAAAAATAACCTTCTTTAAACAAAAGGCTCATAATTGCTCTCCTCATACCTTAAGCCTATGACTTAAGGTATACAATAACCGTTGGTGGACTGTCGGAATTTTGATTTGAGGGCCTCATAATCTATAGTAGTAAAGAAGATTATCTAGTATCTGTATTATGGTCAGCATCTCTTTTTCATTCGCGTTATAATTTTCCACTGTCTCATTCAGTAGCTGTTAATGACTTAGCTATATGAGTGCAAAGTCTCGGAGAAATTGCTTTTAATATGTTGCAAACCCTAGAGAGGATTTAAGATGGTGTAATGGCTTTTGTATGTTGAGTGTGATGATCAATTCATTGTGTTTTCGATCAATAAGTGACCAAGTTTCTTGAACTTGTTATTTAACAATACCATCAAACGATTTCAATGCTGGTAGAAGAATTATCCAAAATGTTCTGCTCATCATCGGATACCTTGTTTTCATGTGGTTAATTGTCACCAGATTGTTCTGAGGAGTGGGCGGTTGATGTAATTTTCTTATTGTATTTAAATTGCTGGACCAACTTCCATTGGTGATGACGATTTAGGATAATTTGGTTTTCATAGCTGGAAGATTATTGAATTCTGATTACGATAAGGGTTTCTGTAGTTCTGATGTTGCATGACCTATTTCGTTGTTGAATACGTAATGCGTTAATATTTTTGGGTAAGTGTAGTGCGTTTTTAGTACTGTAAATGGCCAAAATCCTGAAGTTCAGGTTTTGAATTTCTAGTTTATGAATAATTATCATTTTGGCCGTATGATTACGATATGTTTATACCAAAACGCTGATTGTTTTCGATGAGTAGTTCTCTGTCTTGATTTTCACGATCAGTAAAAATTGATGGTTTACTAACATTGAAATAGACTTTGTCCACTGTCATGTATTTTGGTGATATGTAACTCAGCTGGTGGTCCAATGTACGGAAATCACATTTATCGGTGTATTGTTATTACAGAAATTTTTTAACTTGCGCCTTTTCTACATTGAAAATACAATATCAAAAATCTACACGGCTCCTAATTATTGGCGGTTATCCTAATGTATAACCCGCAATATTGGATGTCGCAGTGATGCAGTGTCATTATCGGATTACTGCGCTACATTTACAATCAAAAGGACATAATTACCAATGCATTTGACCAAAAATTTAGGCGAGGCAATGTGTCATCGATATCTAAGAAAGCAACTAATTGATGTTTAAGAAGTTAAGACGCGATTATCAAATAAATGATGAACTGAAAGGTTGATAAATATTTTTTTTCTCAAAAAGTACCATTAAACATGAAAAATATGAAACTGACCTGATTATTATAAATATTAAATTTTTCTCGATTTTACTTTGTAAAAGATTATCAATTACATATTTATAAAGGGAGATCTGTCTCCTTTAAAATTTGCTTATTTTGAAATTACAATTTAACTTATAATAATGCCAAAACATTAACACTTACCGTTTCGATGAATCTGACATCACCGACCCTGTTTAGGCAACCATCTTGGAACATCAATCCGATTTCCTTTGATTTATCGACATGTTTTTGCCCCAATTTACAATGAACTACCAACGGCAACAGTGAAATTATTATTGCAACCATATAGTTTCGAAATAAACTCTTAAATTGAGATAAATCATCGTAGATCACACTAAACAGTACAATCAGGAGTATTACTATGCTAGTCATAAAAAGCACAAAAAATTCCAACAATGCATTCCCCACTAGTGCTCGACAAACTTTTTTACTCGTATCATTGACAATGCGATAATATAACGAAACTTGTTCCAGTCGATCACACAATGTAACCGCAATATAATCAAAATTACGTAGCCGTTTAGGTTGCTGAAGCTCACTCATAATATCAGCCAATTCACAATGCAACAGCTCGAAAAGGAAAAAGCAGTTAAGTTGGCACAAATAAAAATGAGTTCCTAATATAAGGCTGCATATTGTATTATACGACATCATTAGAGCTTGATACCAATTTAATTTGTGCATTGTCATAATTTGAATATTAAAGAAGTACAGTACTAACATTGGATAGGTCGATAAAAGATCTTTGATCACTGCAAGAACTAGGTATTTCTTTGATGTCTTAATGTATTTTACACCATATTGGCCTATGATCAGGCGATTCACTTTTATCAATCGATTTAGTGCAGCAATGCGATTATGATTCCATTTTATGCACAATACAAACAGTGTAACACCGTTTATAGCGTCTAAAAGACCAAATCCAATAAACAATTTAAGAGTCATTTTGCTAAAAATACCGTAATCTCTTGTTGTTATTGTAATCAAGCTAGCCTGGAATAATGATACCCTTAGGATAATGGTAAATGTTAAGTTATAGATGACTGATATTATAGAATTTTGAAAAGTCTGCCTTGTTGTGGAGTATGTAAAGCTGAGCAGTCCCAATACTTTGGCAACTATATACACAAACAGGAAGATGTAGTAGAAATATTTGTAGCTCATTTTCATGTTTTTACGTGAAATTTACGATGGCACTCAGTTGAATTTTTAGTTTTTACTAAATTGATGGTTTAATTCGATGGTCGATAATCTTTTTATACAAATTAATCGATTTATTTGGATAGCAATCAAATTAACAATAGTTTCGAGTAAACAATGATACCGATTAGGGTTTTGAACATAATATGTTGGGTAATGGGATATTGTTGATACGGTTTAAGGGCAAATCGATACTAATTTGCCCCGTTGTAGTTTTGTTGGATTATTTTTTCAACTTGGCTATCTATATATTATACATAGGACAAACACATTATTAACAAGTTAATCTGTCATTTAGCTTTCTGAAGGTTTACCGTATCGTAATATATATATTAGTTGTTAATTTTTCAGTTTTCTTTTTAAAAGTCAAAATTCGATGGGATAAGCTTTAAAGTAATCATACATATAAGAAATAAATAAGATGACTTCAGACCAGCTTTGAGGGATATTGCGTGCAAGAAACTTTCTAAAAAAATTAGTTGCATATAAAAGCATCGTTGAACTCCAAACTAATTAAATGCTGGCAGAAATAATAATAATAGCAAAGAAATTGAGCGATTTCAAAAATTCCGGAACCTATAACTTTCACGGCGAAGAACCAATTTAGCTCAATTTTCAAGATCGGTTTGAAGATATCTTTAATTCCACTTAAGTACCACTTGTACCGGTACCACTTGAGCTTGTCGGTATTTGCAAAGTATTTTCACTTTAGTTGTCACGTAAGTCATACGAAACACAGTTACCAATGGCTCAGAAGCTTTTATATCCCCTCCTACACAATTATCTTGAGTGACAAGGGAACCATGGAAACTTGTCACGCCTTCGACATTAAGAACCTTGTCACTCCTTCAAAGTGTAGTCGCCGCTACTAAAATCCATTACGTCTTGGGCTCTAGAATCAGTGATCATATATTTTGTTTTTGATTCATTGACTCATTGGTCACAATGGAAGCTAAGAATCGTACAAGTGGATCCAATAGTTCTCTGCCATCGTCAGCATTGCGATCAATCAGAAAAATACCATTTGTTTATGCCAGAACCTGGTTACTGTCCAGGTTCGTACTGACGGTACAAAATGTTGTCCTGAAGTGTTGCACTTTTACGGAAAGGACCAATTTGTCATAAAACGGTTAATTCTATTAATTTGTATTGTTTAAAATCTAGTTTGTAAAATTTTAAAGTTTTGTGTCAAATAAAGTGTATATAAATTAGATTTTCGGCGCTAGGTGGCGTATTGGTCATAAAACAGTTAATTTAATTGACTTGTAATATTTAATTAATTTTTTTTTAAATCTAATTTGTATTAATTATAGTTCACGCCCTGCTGTAATAAGCATCTATTAGTGGATTAATTCGACGGCCTCACCTCTAAGATAAGTTTTATTTATGCGAATCGAACAATGCGGTAATTAAATGAACTGCCGATTTATAAAAATCCTTAAACGATGGTCATTGGCTGTAAACTCTCGAGAAAGGTTTAACTTTAACACGAGTCACTTTGACATATTTTTTCGATTGAGGGTATATATGGTTTAGGTAATATGTGAGGGTATATAAGTGTTTTAATTTGGTTGGGCTTTATTGAATTTTATTGTTAGTCTTCGGATGAAAAGCCTCAACCTTTTGGCACTGTCAAATTTTACAAATAAACATTGCTTTCACATACATAGTTTCATTGCACTTCAAAATAAATTGTTTTAATGTTCACTCGCAGTTTTTCACTCGCTACTCGATTAAATTTTTTTTTATGTTTTTTTTTTTTTTTTTTTTTTTTTTTTTCAAATAAACTCATATCATAATTTCAAGTTAAAGGTCCATTTAAACATTTAAATACATTAAATGTTTAAAAATTAGTTTTTTTACCGAAGTCAATTCGATTTGTTCCAAGAAGTGAGGTAACGTTTGTTGGCGCCAAATCATTGTCACGTTAATAAAATTAGAATTACACAAAAGAACTGGAAACAAAACATGAAATCTGGAAAATCATCGACGTTTCCCAAACCGAACGATAGCAATTTTTTCTTGGACGTTCTGTGCGAACAAGTAACATCAATTAACGGAATTTTCTTGTACTTATTTACTTATTTACTTATTTACTTATTTACTTATTTACTTATTTACTTATTTACTTATTTACTTATTTACTTATTTACTTATTTACTTATTTACTTATTTACTTATTTACTTATTTACTTATTTACTTATTTACTTATTTACTTATTTACTTATTTACTTATTTACTTATTTACTTATTTACTTATTTACTTATTTACTTATTTACTTATTTACTTATTTACTTATTTACTTATTTACTTATTTACTTATTTACTTATTTACTTATTTACTTATTTACTTATTTACTTATTTACTTATTTACTTATTTACTTATTTACTTATTTACTTATTTACTTATTTACTTATTTACTTATTTACTTATTTACTTATTTACTTATTTACTTATTTACTTATTTACTTATTTACTTATTTACTTATTTACTTATTTACTTATTTACTTATTTACTTATTTACTTATTTACTTATTTACTTATTTACTTATTTACTTATTTACTTATTTACTTATTTACTTATTTACTTATTTACTTATTTACTTATTTACTTATTTACTTATTTACTTATTTACTTATTTACTTATTTACTTATTTACTTATTTACTTATTTACTTATTTACTTATTTACTTATTTACTTATTTACTTATTTACTTATTTACTTATTTACTTATTTACTTATTTACTTATTTACTTATTTACTTATTTACTTATTTACTTATTTACTTATTTACTTATTTACTTATTTACTTATTTACTTATTTACTTATTTACTTATTTACTTATTTACTTATTTACTTATTTACTTATTTACTTATTTACTTATTTACTTATTTACTTATTTACTTATTTACTTATTTACTTATTTACTTATTTACTTATTTACTTATTTACTTATTTACTTATTTACTTATTTACTTATTTACTTATTTACTTATTTACTTATTTACTTATTTACTTATTTACTTATTTACTTATTTACTTATTTACTTATTTACTTATTTACTTATTTACTTATTTACTTATTTACTTATTTACTTATTTACTTATTTACTTATTTACTTATTTACTTATTTACTTATTTACTTATTTACTTATTTACTTATTTACTTATTTACTTATTTACTTATTTACTTATTTACTTATTTACTTATTTACTTATTTACTTATTTACTTATTTACTTATTTACTTATTTACTTATTTACTTATTTACTTATTTACTTATTTACTTATTTACTTATTTACTTATTTACTTATTTACTTATTTACTTATTTACTTATTTACTTATTTACTTATTTACTTATTTACTTATTTACTTATTTACTTATTTACTTATTTACTTATTTACTTATTTACTTATTTACTTATTTACTTATTTACTTATTTACTTATTTACTTATTTACTTATTTACTTATTTACTTATTTACTTATTTACTTATTTACTTATTTACTTATTTACTTATTTACTTATTTACTTATTTACTTATTTACTTATTTACTTATTTACTTATTTACTTATTTACTTATTTACTTATTTACTTATTTACTTATTTACTTATTTACTTATTTACTTATTTACTTATTTACTTATTTACTTATTTACTTATTTACTTATTTACTTATTTACTTATTTACTTATTTACTTATTTACTTATTTACTTATTTACTTATTTACTTATTTACTTATTTACTTATTTACTTATTTACTTATTTACTTATTTACTTATTTACTTATTTACTTATTTACTTATTTACTTATTTACTTATTTACTTATTTACTTATTTACTTATTTACTTATTTACTTATTTACTTATTTACTTATTTACTTATTTACTTATTTACTTATTTACTTATTTACTTATTTACTTATTTACTTATTTACTTATTTACTTATTTACTTATTTACTTATTTACTTATTTACTTATTTACTTATTTACTTATTTACTTATTTACTTATTTACTTATTTACTTATTTACTTATTTACTTATTTACTTATTTACTTATTTACTTATTTACTTATTTACTTATTTACTTATTTACTTATTTACTTATTTACTTATTTACTTATTTACTTATTTACTTATTTACTTATTTACTTATTTACTTATTTACTTATTTACTTATTTACTTATTTACTTATTTACTTATTTACTTATTTACTTATTTACTTATTTACTTATTTACTTATTTACTTATTTACTTATTTACTTATTTACTTATTTACTTATTTACTTATTTACTTATTTACTTATTTACTTATTTACTTATTTACTTATTTACTTATTTACTTATTTACTTATTTACTTATTTACTTATTTACTTATTTACTTATTTACTTATTTACTTATTTACTTATTTACTTATTTACTTATTTACTTATTTACTTATTTACTTATTTACTTATTTACTTATTTACTTATTTACTTATTTACTTATTTACTTATTTACTTATTTACTTATTTACTTATTTACTTATTTACTTATTTACTTATTTACTTATTTACTTATTTACTTATTTACTTATTTACTTATTTACTTATTTACTTATTTACTTATTTACTTATTTACTTATTTACTTATTTACTTATTTACTTATTTACTTATTTACTTATTTACTTATTTACTTATTTACTTATTTACTTATTTACTTATTTACTTATTTACTTATTTACTTATTTACTTATTTACTTATTTACTTATTTACTTATTTACTTATTTACTTATTTACTTATTTACTTATTTACTTATTTACTTATTTACTTATTTACTTATTTACTTATTTACTTATTTACTTATTTACTTATTTACTTATTTACTTATTTACTTATTTACTTATTTACTTATTTACTTATTTACTTATTTACTTATTTACTTATTTACTTATTTACTTATTTACTTATTTACTTATTTACTTATTTACTTATTTACTTATTTACTTATTTACTTATTTACTTATTTACTTATTTACTTATTTACTTATTTACTTATTTACTTATTTACTTATTTACTTATTTACTTATTTACTTATTTACTTATTTACTTATTTACTTATTTACTTATTTACTTATTTACTTATTTACTTATTTACTTATTTACTTATTTACTTATTTACTTATTTACTTATTTACTTATTTACTTATTTACTTATTTACTTATTTACTTATTTACTTATTTACTTATTTACTTATTTACTTATTTACTTATTTACTTATTTACTTATTTACTTATTTACTTATTTACTTATTTACTTATTTACTTATTTACTTATTTACTTATTTACTTATTTACTTATTTACTTATTTACTTATTTACTTATTTACTTATTTACTTATTTACTTATTTACTTATTTACTTATTTACTTATTTACTTATTTACTTATTTACTTATTTACTTATTTACTTATTTACTTATTTACTTATTTACTTATTTACTTATTTACTTATTTACTTATTTACTTATTTACTTATTTACTTATTTACTTATTTACTTATTTACTTATTTACTTATTTACTTATTTACTTATTTACTTATTTACTTATTTACTTATTTACTTATTTACTTATTTACTTATTTACTTATTTACTTATTTACTTATTTACTTATTTACTTATTTACTTATTTACTTATTTACTTATTTACTTATTTACTTATTTACTTATTTACTTATTTACTTATTTACTTATTTACTTATTTACTTATTTACTTATTTACTTATTTACTTATTTACTTATTTACTTATTTACTTATTTACTTATTTACTTATTTACTTATTTACTTATTTACTTATTTACTTATTTACTTATTTACTTATTTACTTATTTACTTATTTACTTATTTACTTATTTACTTATTTACTTATTTACTTATTTACTTATTTACTTATTTACTTATTTACTTATTTACTTATTTACTTATTTACTTATTTACTTATTTACTTATTTACTTATTTACTTATTTACTTATTTACTTATTTACTTATTTACTTATTTACTTATTTACTTATTTACTTATTTACTTATTTACTTATTTACTTATTTACTTATTTACTTATTTACTTATTTACTTATTTACTTATTTACTTATTTACTTATTTACTTATTTACTTATTTACTTATTTACTTATTTACTTATTTACTTATTTACTTATTTACTTATTTACTTATTTACTTATTTACTTATTTACTTATTTACTTATTTACTTATTTACTTATTTACTTATTTACTTATTTACTTATTTACTTATTTACTTATTTACTTATTTACTTATTTACTTATTTACTTATTTACTTATTTACTTATTTACTTATTTACTTATTTACTTATTTACTTATTTACTTATTTACTTATTTACTTATTTACTTATTTACTTATTTACTTATTTACTTATTTACTTATTTACTTATTTACTTATTTACTTATTTACTTATTTACTTATTTACTTATTTACTTATTTACTTATTTACTTATTTACTTATTTACTTATTTACTTATTTACTTATTTACTTATTTACTTATTTACTTATTTACTTATTTACTTATTTACTTATTTACTTATTTACTTATTTACTTATTTACTTATTTACTTATTTACTTATTTACTTATTTACTTATTTACTTATTTACTTATTTACTTATTTACTTATTTACTTATTTACTTATTTACTTATTTACTTATTTACTTATTTACTTATTTACTTATTTACTTATTTACTTATTTACTTATTTACTTATTTACTTATTTACTTATTTACTTATTTACTTATTTACTTATTTACTTATTTACTTATTTACTTATTTACTTATTTACTTATTTACTTATTTACTTATTTACTTATTTACTTATTTACTTATTTACTTATTTACTTATTTACTTATTTACTTATTTACTTATTTACTTATTTACTTATTTACTTATTTACTTATTTACTTATTTACTTATTTACTTATTTACTTATTTACTTATTTACTTATTTACTTATTTACTTATTTACTTATTTACTTATTTACTTATTTACTTATTTACTTATTTACTTATTTACTTATTTACTTATTTACTTATTTACTTATTTACTTATTTACTTATTTACTTATTTACTTATTTACTTATTTACTTATTTACTTATTTACTTATTTACTTATTTACTTATTTACTTATTTACTTATTTACTTATTTACTTATTTACTTATTTACTTATTTACTTATTTACTTATTTACTTATTTACTTATTTACTTATTTACTTATTTACTTATTTACTTATTTACTTATTTACTTATTTACTTATTTACTTATTTACTTATTTACTTATTTACTTATTTACTTATTTACTTATTTACTTATTTACTTATTTACTTATTTACTTATTTACTTATTTACTTATTTACTTATTTACTTATTTACTTATTTACTTATTTACTTATTTACTTATTTACTTATTTACTTATTTACTTATTTACTTATTTACTTATTTACTTATTTACTTATTTACTTATTTACTTATTTACTTATTTACTTATTTACTTATTTACTTATTTACTTATTTACTTATTTACTTATTTACTTATTTACTTATTTACTTATTTACTTATTTACTTATTTACTTATTTACTTATTTACTTATTTACTTATTTACTTATTTACTTATTTACTTATTTACTTATTTACTTATTTACTTATTTACTTATTTACTTATTTACTTATTTACTTATTTACTTATTTACTTATTTACTTATTTACTTATTTACTTATTTACTTATTTACTTATTTACTTATTTACTTATTTACTTATTTACTTATTTACTTATTTACTTATTTACTTTATTTACTTATTTACTTATTTACTTATTTACTTATTTACTTATTTACTTATTTACTTATTTACTTATTTACTTATTTACTTATTTACTTATTTACTTATTTACTTATTTACTTATTTACTTATTTACTTATTTACTTATTTACTTATTTACTTATTTACTTATTTACTTATTTACTTATTTACTTATTTACTTATTTACTTATTTACTTATTTACTTATTTACTTATTTACTTATTTACTTATTTACTTATTTACTTATTTACTTATTTACTTATTTACTTATTTACTTATTTACTTATTTACTTATTTACTTATTTACTTATTTACTTATTTACTTATTTACTTATTTACTTATTTACTTATTTACTTATTTACTTATTTACTTATTTACTTATTTACTTATTTACTTATTTACTTATTTACTTATTTACTTATTTACTTATTTACTTATTTACTTATTTACTTATTTACTTATTTACTTATTTACTTATTTACTTATTTACTTATTTACTTATTTACTTATTTACTTATTTACTTATTTACTTATTTACTTATTTACTTATTTACTTATTTACTTATTTACTTATTTACTTATTTACTTATTTACTTATTTACTTATTTACTTATTTACTTATTTACTTATTTACTTATTTACTTATTTACTTATTTACTTATTTACTTATTTACTTATTTACTTATTTACTTATTTACTTATTTACTTATTTACTTATTTACTTATTTACTTATTTACTTATTTACTTATTTACTTATTTACTTATTTACTTATTTACTTATTTACTTATTTACTTATTTACTTATTTACTTATTTACTTATTTACTTATTTACTTATTTACTTATTTACTTATTTACTTATTTACTTATTTACTTATTTACTTATTTACTTATTTTCATATTTATTTATTTACTTATTTACTTATTTACTTATTTACTTATTTACTTATTTACTTATTTACTTATTAACTTATTTACTTATTTACTTATTTACTTATTTACTTATTTACTTATTTACTTATTTACTTATTTACTTATTTACTTATTTACTTATTTACTTATTTACTTATTTACTTATTTACTTATTTACTTATTTACTTATTTACTTATTTACTTATTTACTTATTTACCTATTTACTTATTTACTTATTTACTTATTTACTTATTTACTTATTTACTTATTTACTTATTTACTTATTTACTTATTTACTTATTTACTTATTTACTTATTTACTTATTTACTTATTTACTTATTTACTTATTTACTTATTTACTTATTTACTTATTTACTTATTTACTTATTTACTTATTTACTTATTTACTTATTTACTTATTTACTTATTTACTTATTTACTTATTTACTTATTTACTTATTTACTTATTTACTTATTTACTTATTTACTTATTTACTTATTTACTTATTTACTTATTTACTTATTTACTTATTTACTTATTTACTTATTTACTTATTTACTTATTTACTTATTTACTTATTTACTTATTTACTTATTTACTTATTTACTTATTTACTTATTTACTTATTTACTTATTTACTTATTTACTTATTTACTTATTTACTTATTTACTTATTTACTTATTTACTTATTTACTTATTTACTTATTTACTTATTTACTTATTTACTTATTTACTTATTTACTTATTTACTTATTTACTTATTTACTTATTTACTTATTTACATATTTACTTATTTACTTATTTACTTATTTACTTATTTACTTATTTACTTATTTACTTATTTACTTATTTACTTATTTACTTATTTACTTATTTACTTATTTACTTATTTACTTATTTACTTATTTACTTATTTACTTATTTACTTATTTACTTATTTACTTATTTACTTATTTACTTATTTACTTATTTACTTATTTACTTATTTACTTATTTACTTATTTACTTATTTACTTATTTACTTATTTACTTATTTACTTATTTACTTATTTACTTATTTACTTATTTACTTATTTACTTATTTACTTATTTACTTATTTACTTATTTACTTATTTACTTATTTACTTATTTACTTATTTACTTATTTACTTATTTACTTATTTACTTATTTACTTATTTACTTATTTACTTATTTACTTATTTACTTATTTACTTATTTACTTATTTACTTATTTACTTATTAACTTATTTACTTATTTACTTATTTACTTATTTACTTATTTACTTATTTACTTATTTACATATTTACTTATTTACCTATTTACTTATTTACTTATTTACTTATTTACTTATTTACTTATTTACTTATTTACTTATTTACTTATTTACTTATTTACTTATTTACTATTTACTTATTTACTTATTTACTTATTTACTTATTTACTTATTTACTTATTTACATATTTACTTATTTACCTATTTACTTATTTACTTATTTACTTATTTACTTATTTACTTATTTACTTATTTACTTATTTACTTATTTACTTATTTACTTATTTACTTATTTACTTATTTACTTATTTACTTATTTACTTATTTACTTATTTACTTATTTACTTATTACCTATTTACTTATTTACTTATTTACTTATTTACTTATTTACTTATTTACTTATTTACTTATTTACTTATTTACTTATTTACTTATTTACTTATTTACTTATTTACTTATTTACTTATTTACTTATTTACTTATTTACTTATTTACTTATTTACTTATTTACTTATTTACTTATTTACTTATTTACTTATTTACTTATTTACTTATTTACTTATTTACTTATTTACTTATTTACTTATTTACTTATTTACTTATTTACTTATTTACTTATTTACTTATTTACTTATTTACTTATTTACTTATTTACTTATTTACTTATTTACTTATTTACTTATTTACTTATTTACTTATTTACTTATTTACTTATTTACTTATTTACTTATTTACTTATTTACTTATTTACTTATTTACTTATTTACTTATTTACTTATTTACTTATTTACTTATTTACTTATTTACTTATTTACTTATTTACTTATTTACTTATTTACTTATTTACTTATTTACTTATTTACTTATTTACTTATTTACTTATTTACTTATTTACTTATTTACTTATTTACTTATTTACTTATTTACTTATTTACTTATTTACTTATTTACTTATTTACTTATTTACTTATTTACTATTTACTTATTTACTTATTTACTTATTTACTTATTTACTTATTTACTTATTTACTTATTTACTTATTTACTTATTTACTTATTTACTTATTTACTTATTTACTTATTTACTTATTTACATATTTACTTATTTACCTATTTACTTATTTACTTATTTACTTATTTACTTATTTGACTTATTTACTTATTTACTTATTTACTTATTTACTTATTTACTTATTTACCTATTTACTTATTTACTTATTTACTTATTTACTTATTTACTTATTTACTTATTTACTTATTTACTTATTTACTTATTTACTTATTTACTTATTTACTTATTTACTTATTTACTTATTTACTTATTTACTTATTTACTTATTTACTTATTTACTTATTTACTTATTTACTTATTTACTTATTTACTTATTTACTTATTTACTTATTTACTTATTTACTTATTTACTTATTTACTTATTTACTTATTTACTTATTTACTTATTTACTTATTTACTTATTTACTTATTTACTTATTTACTTATTTACTTATTTACTTATTTACTTATTTACTTATTTACTTATTTACTTATTTACTTATTTACTTATTTACTTATTTACTTATTTACTTATTTACTTATTTACTTATTTACTTATTTACTTATTTACTTATTTACTTATTTACTTATTTACTTATTTACTTATTTACTTATTTACTTATTTACTTATTTACTTATTTACTTATTTACTTATTTACTTATTTACTTATTTACTTATTTACTTATTTACTTATTTACTTATTTACTTATTTACTTATTTACTTATTTACTTATTTACTTATTTACTTATTTACTTATTTACTTATTTACTTATTTACTTATTTACTTATTTACTTATTTACTTATTTACTTATTTACTTATTTACTTATTTACTTATTTACTTATTTACTTATTTACTTATTTACTTATTTACTTATTTACTTATTTACTTATTTACTTATTTACTTATTTACTTATTTACTTATTTACTTATTTACTTATTTACTTATTTACTTATTTACTTATTTACTTATTTACTTATTTACTTATTTACTTATTTACTTATTTACTTATTTACTTATTTACTTATTTACTTATTTACTTATTTACTTATTTACTTATTTACTTATTTACTTATTTACTTATTTACTTATTTACTTATTTACTTATTTACTTATTTACTTATTTACTTATTTACTTATTTACTTATTTACTTATTTACTTATTTACTTATTTACTTATTTACTTATTTACTTATTTACTTATTTACTTATTTACTTATTTACTTATTTACTTATTTACTTATTTACTTATTTACTTATTTACTTATTTACTTATTTACTTATTTACTTATTTACTTATTTACTTATTTACTTATTTACTTATTTACTTATTTACTTATTTACTTATTTACTTATTTACTTATTTACTTATTTACTTATTTACTTATTTACTTATTTACTTATTTACTTATTTACTTATTTACTTATTTACTTATTTACTTATTTACTTATTTACTTATTTACTTATTTACTTATTTACTTATTTACTTATTTACTTATTTACTTATTTACTTATTTACTTATTTACTTATTTACTTATTTACTTATTTACTTATTTACTTATTTACTTATTTACTTATTTACTTATTTACTTATTTACTTATTTACTTATTTACTTATTTACTTATTTACTTATTTACTTATTTACTTATTTACTTATTTACTTATTTACTTATTTACTTATTTACTTATTTACTTATTTACTTATTTACTTATTTACTTATTTACTTATTTACTTATTTACTTATTTACTTATTTACTTATTTACTTATTTACTTATTTACTTATTTACTTATTTACTTATTTACTTATTTACTTATTTACTTATTTACTTATTTACTTATTTACTTATTTACTTATTTACTTATTTACTTATTTACTTATTTACTTATTTACTTATTTACTTATTTACTTATTTACTTATTTACTTATTTACTTATTTACTTATTTACTTATTTACTTATTTACTTATTTACTTATTTACTTATTTACTTATTTACTTATTTACTTATTTACTTATTTACTTATTTACTTATTTACTTATTTACTTATTTACTTATTTACTTATTTACTTATTTACTTATTTACTTATTTACTTATTTACTTATTTACTTATTTACTTATTTACTTATTTACTTATTTACTTATTTACTTATTTACTTATTTACTTATTTACTTATTTACTTATTTACTTATTTACTTATTTACTTATTTACTTATTTACTTATTTACTTATTTACTTATTTACTTATTTACTTATTTACTTATTTACTTATTTACTTATTTACTTATTTACTTATTTACTTATTTACTTATTTACTTATTTACTTATTTCTTATTTACTTATTTACTTATTTACTTATTTACTTATTTACTTATTTACTTATTTACTTATTTACTTATTTACTTATTTACTTATTTACTTATTTACTTATTTACTTATTTACTTATTTACTTATTTACTTATTTACTTATTTACTTATTTACTTATTTACTTATTTACTTATTTACTTATTTACTTATTTACTTATTTACTTATTTACTTATTTACTTATTTACTTATTTACTTATTTACTTATTTACTTATTTACTTATTTACTTATTTACTTATTTACTTATTTACTTATTTACTTATTTACTTATTTACTTATTTACTTATTTACTTATTTACTTATTTACTTATTTACTTATTTACTTATTTACTTATTTACTTATTTACTTATTTACTTATTTACTTATTTACTTATTTACTTATTTACTTATTTACTTATTTACTTATTTACTTATTTACTTATTTACTTATTTACTTATTTACTTATTTACTTATTTACTTATTTACTTATTTACTTATTTACTTATTTACTTATTTACTTATTTACTTATTTACTTATTTACTTATTTACTTATTTACTTATTTACTTATTTACTTATTTACTTATTTACTTATTTACTTATTTACTTATTTACTTATTTACTTATTTACTTATTTACTTATTTACTTATTTACTTATTTACTTATTTACTTATTTACTTATTTACTTATTTACTTATTTACTTATTTACTTATTTACTTATTTACTTATTTACTTATTTACTTATTTACTTATTTACTTATTTACTTATTTACTTATTTACTTATTTACTTATTTACTTATTTACTTATTTACTTATTTACTTATTTACTTATTTACTTATTTACTTATTTACTTATTTACTTATTTACTTATTTACTTATTTACTTATTTACTTATTTACTTATTTACTTATTTACTTATTTACTTATTTACTTATTTACTTATTTACTTATTTACTTATTTACTTATTTACTTATTTACTTATTTACTTATTTACTTATTTACTTATTTACTTATTTACTTATTTACTTATTTACTTATTTACTTATTTACTTATTTACTTATTTACTTATTTACTTATTTACTTATTTACTTATTTACTTATTTACTTATTTACTTATTTACTTATTTACTTATTTACTTATTTACT
The DNA here is from genome assembly GCA_963556175.1 of Tipula confusa. Taxonomy (NCBI): domain Eukaryota; kingdom Metazoa; phylum Arthropoda; class Insecta; order Diptera; family Tipulidae; genus Tipula; species Tipula confusa. The sequence continues at coordinate 165,543,593 of OY744476.1, forward strand.
TATTTACTTATTTACTTATTTACTTATTTACTTATTTACTTATTTACTTATTTACTTATTTACTTATTTACTTATTTACTTATTTACTTATTTACTTATTTACTTATTTACTTATTTACTTATTTACTTATTTACTTATTTACTTATTTACTTATTTACTTATTTACTTATTTACTTATTTACTTATTTACTTATTTACTTATTTACTTATTTACTTATTTACTTATTTACTTATTTACTTATTTACTTATTTACTTATTTACTTATTTACTTATTTACTTATTTACTTATTTACTTATTTACTTATTTACTTATTTACTTATTTACTTATTTACTTATTTACTTATTTACTTATTTACTTATTTACTTATTTACTTATTTACTTATTTACTTATTTACTTATTTACTTATTTACTTATTTACTTATTTACTTATTTACTTATTTACTTATTTACTTATTTACTTATTTACTTATTTACTTATTTACTTATTTACTTATTTACTTATTTACTTATTTACTTATTTACTTATTTACTTATTTACTTATTTACTTATTTACTTATTTACTTATTTACTTATTTACTTATTTACTTATTTACTTATTTACTTATTTACTTATTTACTTATTTACTTATTTACTTATTTACTTATTTACTTATTTACTTATTTACTTATTTACTTATTTACTTATTTACTTATTTACTTATTTACTTATTTACTTATTTACTTATTTACTTATTTACTTATTTACTTATTTACTTATTTACTTATTTACTTATTTACTTATTTACTTATTTACTTATTTACTTATTTACTTATTTACTTATTTACTTATTTACTTATTTACTTATTTACTTATTTACTTATTTACTTATTTACTTATTTACTTATTTACTTATTTACTTATTTACTTATTTACTTATTTACTTATTTACTTATTTACTTATTTACTTATTTACTTATTTACTTATTTACTTATTTACTTATTTACTTATTTACTTATTTACTTATTTACTTATTTACTTATTTACTTATTTACTTATTTACTTATTTACTTATTTACTTATTTACTTATTTACTTATTTACTTATTTACTTATTTACTTATTTACTTATTTACTTATTTACTTATTTACTTATTTACTTATTTACTTATTTACTTATTTACTTATTTACTTATTTACTTATTTACTTATTTACTTATTTACTTATTTACTTATTTACTTATTTACTTATTTACTTATTTACTTATTTACTTATTTACTTATTTACTTATTTACTTATTTACTTATTTACTTATTTACTTATTTACTTATTTACTTATTTACTTATTTACTTATTTACTTATTTACTTATTTACTTATTTACTTATTTACTTATTTACTTATTTACTTATTTACTTATTTACTTATTTACTTATTTACTTATTTACTTATTTACTTATTTACTTATTTACTTATTTACTTATTTACTTATTTACTTATTTACTTATTTACTTATTTACTTATTTACTTATTTACTTATTTACTTATTTACTTATTTACTTATTTACTTATTTACTTATTTACTTATTTACTTATTTACTTATTTACTTATTTACTTATTTACTTATTTACTTATTTACTTATTTACTTATTTACTTATTTACTTATTTACTTATTTACTTATTTACTTATTTACTTATTTACTTATTTACTTATTTACTTATTTACTTATTTACTTATTTACTTATTTACTTATTTACTTATTTACTTATTTACTTATTTACTTATTTACTTATTTACTTATTTACTTATTTACTTATTTACTTATTTACTTATTTACTTATTTACTTATTTACTTATTTACTTATTTACTTATTTACTTATTTACTTATTTACTTATTTACTTATTTACTTATTTACTTATTTACTTATTTACTTATTTACTTATTTACTTATTTACTTATTTACTTATTTACTTATTTACTTATTTACTTATTTACTTATTTACTTATTTACTTATTTACTTATTTACTTATTTACTTATTTACTTATTTACTTATTTACTTATTTACTTATTTACTTATTTACTTATTTACTTATTTACTTATTTACTTATTTACTTATTTACTTATTTACTTATTTACTTATTTACTTATTTACTTATTTACTTATTTACTTATTTACTTATTTACTTATTTACTTATTTACTTATTTACTTATTTACTTATTTACTTATTTACTTATTTACTTATTTACTTATTTACTTATTTACTTATTTACTTATTTACTTATTTACTTATTTACTTATTTACTTATTTACTTATTTACTTATTTACTTATTTACTTATTTACTTATTTACTTATTTACTTATTTACTTATTTACTTATTTACTTATTTACTTATTTACTTATTTACTTATTTACTTATTTACTTATTTACTTATTTACTTATTTACTTATTTACTTATTTACTTATTTACTTATTTACTTATTTACTTATTTACTTATTTACTTATTTACTTATTTACTTATTTACTTATTTACTTATTTACTTATTTACTTATTTACTTATTTACTTATTTACTTATTTACTTATTTACTTATTTACTTATTTACTTATTTACTTATTTACTTATTTACTTATTTACTTATTTACTTATTTACTTATTTACTTATTTACTTATTTACTTATTTACTTATTTACTTATTTACTTATTTACTTATTTACTTATTTACTTATTTACTTATTTACTTATTTACTTATTTACTTATTTACTTATTTACTTATTTACTTATTTACTTATTTACTTATTTACTTATTTACTTATTTACTTATTTACTTATTTACTTATTTACTTATTTACTTATTTACTTATTTACTTATTTACTTATTTACTTATTTACTTATTTTACTTATTTACTTATTTACTTATTTACTTATTTACTTATTTACTTATTTACTTATTTACTTATTTACTTATTTACTTATTTACTTATTTACTTATTTACTTATTTACTTATTTACTTATTTACTTATTTACTTATTTACTTATTTACTTATTTACTTATTTACTTATTTACTTATTTACTTATTTACTTATTTACTTATTTACTTATTTACTTATTTACTTATTTACTTATTTACTTATTTACTTATTTACTTATTTACTTATTTACTTATTTACTTATTTACTTATTTACTTATTTACTTATTTACTTATTTACTTATTTACTTATTTACTTATTTACTTATTTACTTATTTACTTATTTACTTATTTACTTATTTACTTATTTACTTATTTACTTATTTACTTATTTACTTATTTACTTATTTACTTATTTACTTATTTACTTATTTACTTATTTACTTATTTACTTATTTACTTATTTACTTATTTACTTATTTACTTATTTACTTATTTACTTATTTACTTATTTACTTATTTACTTATTTACTTATTTACTTATTTACTTATTTACTTATTTACTTATTTACTTATTTACTTATTTACTTATTTACTTATTTACTTATTTACTTATTTACTTATTTACTTATTTACTTATTTACTTATTTACTTATTTACTTATTTACTTATTTACTTATTTACTTATTTACTTATTTACTTATTTACTTATTTACTTATTTACTTATTTACTTATTTACTTATTTACTTATTTACTTATTTACTTATTTACTTATTTACTTATTTACTTATTTACTTATTTACTTATTTACTTATTTACTTATTTACTTATTTACTTATTTACTTATTTACTTATTTACTTATTTACTTATTTACTTATTTACTTATTTACTTATTTACTTATTTACTTATTTACTTATTTACTTATTTACTTATTTACTTATTTACTTATTTACTTATTTACTTATTTACTTATTTACTTATTTACTTATTTACTTATTTACTTATTTACTTATTTACTTATTTACTTATTTACTTATTTACTTATTTACTTATTTACTTATTTACTTATTTACTTATTTACTTATTTACTTATTTACTTATTTACTTATTTACTTATTTACTTATTTACTTATTTACTTATTTACTTATTTACTTATTTACTTATTTACTTATTTACTTATTTACTTATTTACTTATTTACTTATTTACTTATTTACTTATTTACTTATTTACTTATTTACTTATTTACTTATTTACTTATTTACTTATTTACTTATTTACTTATTTACTTATTTACTTATTTACTTATTTACTTATTTACTTATTTACTTATTTACTTATTTACTTATTTACTTATTTACTTATTTACTTATTTACTTATTTACTTATTTACTTATTTACTTATTTACTTATTTACTTATTTACTTATTTACTTATTTACTTATTTACTTATTTACTTATTTACTTATTTACTTATTTACTTATTTACTTATTTACTTATTTACTTATTTACTTATTTACTTATTTACTTATTTACTTATTTACTTATTTACTTATTTACTTATTTACTTATTTACTTATTTACTTATTTACTTATTTACTTATTTACTTATTTACTTATTTACTTATTTACTTATTTACTTATTTACTTATTTACTTATTTACTTATTTACTTATTTACTTATTTACTTATTTACTTATTTACTTATTTACTTATTTACTTATTTACTTATTTACTTATTTACTTATTTACTTATTTACTTATTTACTTATTTACTTATTTACTTATTTACTTATTTACTTATTTACTTATTTACTTATTTACTTATTTACTTATTTACTTATTTACTTATTTACTTATTTACTTATTTACTTATTTACTTATTTACTTATTTACTTATTTACTTATTTACTTATTTACTTATTTACTTATTTACTTATTTACTTATTTACTTATTTACTTATTTACTTATTTACTTATTTACTTATTTACTTATTTACTTATTTACTTATTTACTTATTTACTTATTTACTTATTTACTTATTTACTTATTTACTTATTTACTTATTTACTTATTTACTTATTTACTTATTTACTTATTTACTTATTTACTTATTTACTTATTTACTTATTTACTTATTTACTTATTTACTTATTTACTTATTTACTTATTTACTTATTTACTTATTTACTTATTTACTTATTTACTTATTTACTTATTTACTTATTTACTTATTTACTTATTTACTTATTTACTTATTTACTTATTTACTTATTTACTTATTTACTTATTTACTTATTTACTTATTTACTTATTTACTTATTTACTTATTTACTTATTTACTTATTTACTTATTTACTTATTTACTTATTTACTTATTTACTTATTTACTTATTTACTTATTTACTTATTTACTTATTTACTTATTTACTTATTTACTTATTTACTTATTTACTTATTTACTTATTTACTTATTTACTTATTTACTTATTTACTTATTTACTTATTTACTTATTTACTTATTTACTTATTTACTTATTTACTTATTTACTTATTTACTTATTTACTTATTTACTTATTTACTTATTTACTTATTTACTTATTTACTTATTTACTTATTTACTTATTTACTTATTTACTTATTTACTTATTTACTTATTTACTTATTTACTTATTTACTTATTTACTTATTTACTTATTTACTTATTTACTTATTTACTTATTTACTTATTTACTTATTTACTTATTTACTTATTTACTTATTTACTTATTTACTTATTTACTTATTTACTTATTTACTTATTTACTTATTTACTTATTTACTTATTTACTTATTTACTTATTTACTTATTTACTTATTTACTTATTTACTTATTTACTTATTTACTTATTTACTTATTTACTTATTTACTTATTTACTTATTTACTTATTTACTTATTTACTTATTTACTTATTTACTTATTTACTTATTTACTTATTTACTTATTTACTTATTTACTTATTTACTTATTTACTTATTTACTTATTTACTTATTTACTTATTTACTTATTTACTTATTTACTTATTTACTTATTTACTTATTTACTTATTTACTTATTTACTTATTTACTTATTTACTTATTTACTTATTTACTTATTTACTTATTTACTTATTTACTTATTTACTTATTTACTTATTTACTTATTTACTTATTTACTTATTTACTTATTTACTTATTTACTTATTTACTTATTTACTTATTTACTTATTTACTTATTTACTTATTTACTTATTTACTTATTTACTTATTTACTTATTTACTTATTTACTTATTTACTTATTTACTTATTTACTTATTTACTTATTTACTTATTTACTTATTTACTTATTTACTTATTTACTTATTTACTTATTTACTTATTTACTTATTTACTTATTTACTTATTTACTTATTTACTTATTTACTTATTTACTTATTTACTTATTTACTTATTTACTTATTTACTTATTTACTTATTTACTTATTTACTTATTTACTTATTTACTTATTTACTTATTTACTTATTTACTTATTTACTTATTTACTTATTTACTTATTTACTTATTTACTTATTTACTTATTTACTTATTTACTTATTTACTTATTTACTTATTTACTTATTTACTTATTTACTTATTTACTTATTTACTTATTTACTTATTTACTTATTTACTTATTTACTTATTTACTTATTTACTTATTTACTTATTTACTTATTTACTTATTTACTTATTTACTTATTTACTTATTTACTTATTTACTTATTTACTTATTTACTTATTTACTTATTTACTTATTTACTTATTTACTTATTTACTTATTTACTTATTTACTTATTTACTTATTTACTTATTTACTTATTTACTTATTTACTTATTTACTTATTTACTTATTTACTTATTTACTTATTTACTTATTTACTTATTTACTTATTTACTTATTTACTTATTTACTTATTTACTTATTTACTTATTTACTTATTTACTTATTTACTTATTTACTTATTTACTTGTTAATCTCCTTTCGTATTGTTTGTGGACATTTCTTTTTAAACCGCAAAGTTCAATACACAGTTGCAACATTGAAGTTATTGAACATTGAAGCTATTGGCGGTTGGAGGCCGTGCCTTTGCCTTTTAATTACCAACTTAAAGAAACTTAGTTTGAAGATTAAAATTACCGTATATTTGTCGATCAAACAAAATAAAGGTTTTATGTGTGTGTAACTTACCTTAGCTAAGTCCACAAAATAAGAAGATTGCGCTTCCTAGTACATTCTAACAAAAATATAAATATAAATTTTAAAATAAAAATTAAATAATTTTACAAACTTTACATGATTTTTTTATTAAATCTAGGCCTAGCCCAATACAAAAAATTTTAATTAAGAATACCATATACAATGGTCAATCATTTAATTTGTCTAACTGACTTGCTTCGAAAATTCTAGTTGATATTGTACCAAAATAATTAAGTAACTTGTCATCGAGGCCGCCATCGAGTACATTAGCTCATAGTTTACTGAGAAAAGTCCACAGATCGATATTTCGAATTTATTTTGTTCCAGCGACAGTGAAAATGATTCAACCTGAAATGATAAACCAAATGATTGATATTAGAAAATCACTCAAAATGATGTCTTCGAATTACAGTTTCAACTATTTGTTTATCTATTGCCGAACAGTTTATGAATTCGTACAAAATATGTCCCGTTGATCTCGATTTGTGCATAATTTCTTCGGTAATTTTTAAAAAACTGTATAGCGATAGCATAATTATTAAAAATCCAACCGGCCGCGACACAAACAGTGCACCGATATCATGGTGTTTATAATTACTGGCGGTGGTAATGAAAAACATTAGCACCGATAGATTAAAAAATCCCGTGAACATTTGGAATAAAATCACAATCGATTGGTATTTAAGAAATTGTTTTATCAGTTGAACGGTTTTTCGATGGTACTGAGCTAATTGATTGATTCGATCGCACGTTCTCATCACATTGTAATCACTGTGACTTGATCGTGCCCTATATTCCATCAGTGTATCAAATAAATCACGAGATATCACGTCACTTAAATATATAAAACACAAAAACACTGCAGTATATTGCGATTCGAGTATAACTGATACGCTAATCGCGACCGCAACAAACGTCATTTCTAACGAACTCAAACATGCGTCTGCAATCGTATAAATCGAAATGGATTTCATTGCGAGCATCATTATTTTTATAACGAATTCTTTCAAATAAAATACAAGCGCATAGTGCATCCGTAGTTTTTCGTATTTAGCATCGGAACCAAAAACCCTGATTAATCGCAGCATTTTATTGATGGCTTTAATTTTTCGGTTTGCCGTCAAAATCACGGCCAAATAAAACACTAAATTCACCCGCATATTATACCATTCGTACATATGGCCTAGATTACGCACAAACTTGTCGTACGTGAATTTCATTTCGACACAGTCACTAAAACGTGCGGCACAATTTTGAATCGTGCCATTTATGACCAAAGCAATCACAATGGTAACAAGTATGGGGAATGACGATTTTTCGAATTTTTGTCTAGCAAAATTGTATTTGAATGGAAAAAGGCCAAAAATTTTCATTAAATAGTAAAATTGTTTATAGATTAAAATGATGAACCTTCGATTGAACATTTTTGGGAACTGTGTACGGCCGATTATTTTTTTTTTGACATATCATCATATTGATAAATCAATAAATTTGTATTAATAATTTAATATGTTATATCATAATACTGTAATTTGAGTATTCATCAAGGTTATGTACTTCACAAGGGGGATACCATTTCATAACTAACAACAATTATTGTAAATCGTAAAATAATATAGTAGCAGGTTTTTCAAATAAACTTAATCAAACCAAATCGCTTGATATTTTACATTAATTAATTAAGTGACTATCTTAGTATTCGGAAGAACTTCACTCCAATAGTGGCATAAATATTTGATGACTTTCTGCATGCTGATCGAAAAGAAATGAATTAGTTGAAAAATTTTAAATTGTTACGATGTCTGTTGGAAATTTTACTTCCATAATTAATTGGTACACATCTATTACTAATGGTCCCTCAATAATTAAAATCAGTGGAGGAATAGTAAGAAAATCCAACGATAATGCTGAAAACATTACAGAGTTTCGATATCGGTTCAAAATGGTTAAGCGATGTAATCACCTCTAATTTGAAGACAACAAATTCATAAGGTTGGCATTAAACTTTAGCAAAATAAAATTGGAAGATGGGTGCGCCTTTAAATGATCCAAGCTAGATTTGGAATTCCAGCGCCGATGCCTGGGACGGAAGATCATGTCAAAAGGAACTATCGGAAGACATTGTGAAAACCAATGTCAATATTATTATGACTTTTTGGATGGTTTCGATGATAGTACTAGGCTCGGAGAAATTAAACGCTTTAACTTTAAAATATACGTTGCAAATAGAATTAAAGGGGTAAATTTCCAAGCTTCAAATAGCCGTAACGGTACTTTCTTCAAACAATCGTAGTCGCTGCAGAAGTCCGCAGCCCTTAAGGCAGACACACTATAGACCAATGAGCCTCAGCAATTATCGAAATATATTTGTATTTTGTTGATATCACTATAAGTATGGCGCTAGAACACTTAAATGTATCTACAAACTCGTCTTCTTTAAACGATTAAACTCGATTACAAATGTGACCAATAATCGAAATTACACAATGTGGTGGCTTTTCATTTAAAAAAAAAACAGATTTGCGTCTTTCGGCAGCGACTGACCGTCTTCTCAGGTTTCCTCTCCACTCCACATGGTTCTAAAGCGAGAGAACACAGATTGGCATCCAGGTGGAGATTACCGTTGACTAAACGCAATTACGGTACCGGATCCTGTAACCTGTAGCAACTAACGACGTACCGAAAACGGTAATTACCACTTCATTTGGCTAATTCTAATACAAACGAGTTTCTTTTAATCTAAGGATTGCGAAACCTTTAAACGCTTCGTGAATGAAGTGTTAAAAGATCTTGATTTCATTTTCGTCTACACTGACGACATTTTAGTGGCAAGTAAAACTGAGGAGGAACACAAATGTCATTTACAGCAAGTATTACAACGACTTGCTGATTACGATGTCAAAATAAAGACATCCAAGTGTGTTTCGGTGTTCCACATTTAGAATTCTTCAGCCACCATATATCTAAAGTTGACATTAAACCATCACCGGAGCGCCTAGTAGCCATAACACAGTTCCTGCAACCTACTCCAATAAAATCTATTCACAAATGGTAAATTATTACCATCGCTTCATTCCACGTTTAGCCAAATTTCTACAACCAATTTACGCACAATTGGCTGCCTTGTTAAAAAGGCTAAATACAGAAAAAAATTCTCTTGGTCAGATGAATGTAAAGAAGTATTCATCACAGTCAAAAGCGCTCTTGGTTATACGACTTTGTGGGCCCATTCCATTGAAAATACTTTTACCAACATCACATGTGATGTTTTGAACTTTACCGTAGTAGCAGTGTTTCAACAATATAGTAAAGGTAGTTGGGAACCATTAGCGTTTTTTTTCAAAGAATCAAACAATAAGTGAAATCAAGTACTCTACCTTCGACAGAGAACTGCTAGCTATATACTTAGATATTAAACAATTTAAATATTTTGAAGAAGGAAGAATTTTCACAGTCTACACATACCATAAACCACTAATACACGCGATAAACTCAAAAACGGAACGCAGTCCGCGACAGATTTGCCATTTGGATTTTAAATCCCAGTTTACAATAGACATACGACACATTTCAGGTAAGCAAAATGTAGTCGCCGACTATTTGTCACGTTCCTGTGACTCACAAACTGTCCCAATATGTAAAATAGCTGAACTGAAAAAAGTAACAGAGTTACAGCATACGGAAGAAGAAGTCTGGAGTTCATTACGCTGGATAACTGATAATTCGTAAAACAATGAAATAGGCCATACAGCCCACAAAAAATATCTATCGATTCGTCTGCATGGCAACAAAGGCAACACCAATTGAACCTACCAGCAAACTTTGTACCAATGCATATATTGCGGCTTGTAAGCTATTTATAAATCCTCCTTATTAACAACAGAAACTTTGTTGGTGTCAATAAGCAAAAACGTGAGCTTAAAAATGTGGTAATGATCAATTTTAAGAATTCTGGAACATATTAATAAACGATGAACCTACCTGGCATTTCGTGTCTGCCACTTCTTAACTAATTTTGGCGGAATTTTCTGATTGATCGATACTTAAAGCAAACCTGTACTCATGAGTCTTTAATTTGGCTGTCGACGGTGTACAAAAGGACGTTAAGTTAACCACGATATTATTGGGAGAGTTTTGGCCTAAATCCAACATAAAAAACTATTTGATATGGGTGAGCATTTCCCAGAAAGTGATTAAATATTTATAAAGTCGACCCTAATTGTTCAGCTGAACATGCTGCGAGTGCTAGTTATTGTTGCTAAGGATAATGTTGTAATCCAGGAGTGATGTGTTGACATTAGTTATTTCTCTTTTAACGGAGGGGATTTGTAGTGTTTCATCCTTAACTGTACATCTTCCAACATCATCTAACATGCCTGTAACTCTTCACTTAAGATGTCTCCTCACTTTGCTTTCAACATAAATGTTTTCTTTTTAAAGTTTTAAATTGTATTAAGAGTTATTGGAAAATGGTATCATAATGTATTGTTGCATATTTTTACATGCACTTGTCAGCAACTGGAGGTCCTTTCCTGGGCTTTATCCTATAGTAACTTTTCGTGTTATATTAAATGGGTAAATTCTAGTGTGTAGAAAATAGCTAAACCTCTCCTGCATTTTTGAAATAGAATCCTCTTGCATTTCTAACTCATGAATCACTTAGTTCAGGGAATTTTAACAAATACAGTATTAAACAAAAAATTGGCCTAAGGAACACTCGATCTACTTCTTAAACTTGGCTTGTTTCTTCTCCAGTTAATGAGACTCTTACTTTCATCTTCTAAGCTGACAGATAGCACAATTCTTTGATTCTACTCTTTCCTCACATATAGGGGGTAAGTTATATTTCTTTATCAGAATTAGGTCACTAACCGTTTCTTTTCGATGCCTTATCTCCAACCTGGTCTAGTGTTGAAGTTAAAATAAATATTATTGATGGCATTTTGTCCAAAACTTTTGATGCATTAGATTTACTGTTTTCCATCTGGTTTTCCATTTACTGGTTTCCATACTGTTTTCCATCTTCCCGTGGGAGCCAGTAAAGCATTTCCAATTAAAAATTTATTGAATTAAGAAGTTTATTGTTACGTGCACCGTTGGATACAAGACACAAAGGATGTTAATTAAGACATGCCTCGATAGTTCCTCATACATAAATGTTTAATTTTCAATAGCTCCATATAAATGATGTTTCAGTTATTTAGCCGCAGTCTCCCATAATCCTCCGAAACGTGGAGCTCTTGGAGGTCTAAAATACCATGTAATGTTCTGTATAGAAAAATGATTTCGAATAATCTTCTCCCAGTGCCGGTGGTGTTTTAGATTAGAGTTTAGTTTGTTTTTGTAAAGAAGATGTGGCAATACTTCAATGGCATAATCAAAAGAAATACAAAACTGATATTACTTCGGCACACGCTGTTCTCATCTCTCAATTTGAGTAGTATTTTGAATTATTGATATCCAATTAGAGACAAAAGTTTACCATTTTAAAAGCAAAGCCAAAACAATGGAGGAGTCTTTCCATGCGTAAATACAAGCTAATTGCACTTCTAGTGTTTGACCACTTAGAAAATCAAACCTTGGTTAACTACCTTGGTTATTCTTGTTAGTATAGCCGTGCGATAAATGTTACATCTGACAACTCAAATCGGATGTAGCCAACAGCTGCATTTGCCTTTTTTGATGCAACTTTTTTGTTTAGTTTGGCTAAAAAAAAGGTTCCTATATACTTATAATCATCGTGGAAATGATTTGAGGTTTACCAGATTTTACCGCAACTTCACTCATTTTGCTGTAATTTCTTTTAAAACTTTATCGTTCCATTTTAATTTTATGGTCCAAAATTCTTATAATATAAATTAAGATTACATTGTTATATTTGCCCTGCAATTCTCAAAGCTAGTTCTCTTTGTTTTGTTCGGTTTTTGATGATATTTGGTTTACTTTGAATATGAAGCAGTCGGAAATCAAATTTCAATAGATTCCTACAGTTTTGATAGTTTTTTCTTCCCTAGCCTAAATTTTCAATTAATTTTTGGAACCTTGCATATAGACTGCAATAATTTTGGGTGGCTGGCTTTTGTTGTAATGTGATTAGCTGTTCCTGTAGTGCACCGTGTATAGTTAGTCAGCACCATTTAGAACGTTATTGATATACAATTTCTTTATATAATAAGATCTTTTGAATAGCTTCAACATTTATCGTTATTACCTAATAAAATGTTCTTATTCCCAAGAACGAAGCTGCTGATGTTATCATAAGTGGTTTTGCAGAGTAGCTCAAACATGCAAAGTATCAATCAAACTAAATACCGAGTTTTTTTTTTTTTGCAATTAACATATTGCCTAGTAATAACTCCCTTAGAGTAATAACTCCCTTAGAGAACCTTTGCAGATTAAAGTTCAATTCTGGAACACTGGAGTTGCTGACAAGAGACAACGGAATGCAGAGCAGTTCATTATAATTGTGATTGTCTTGCTAGCAATAGTGTGAATATTGACTACCGGGAAACCGGACCAATTCTGTCATTACTGACAAACCTTTTTTTTCCCTACCCTACAAAAAACTTTACAAATTATTGGCTGCCAAGGTGTCTATAACCGGGTCGATTTTAATAATTTAACTAATAATCTGCCTTATCCTTCCAAGTATATGTAAAACCGAGTGTATGGTGGGACCGCCCAACCCCGGAAGATCTTGTTTAATGCTTGGTCGTACATACTTAATCAAACAAGCACTTATTGGGTTGCTTGTTTCTTTAAATAGGCGTTTTATTTCCACTTGTACACCTGTAAATTAAATATTATGGGAAAGACCGACGAATCTAGTTGATTTCACAGAGAGGTGACTCTAAAAAAAAGGTTTTAAATTACGATTTAAAATGGTTATTTCTACATCTGCGAATACGTAAAGCGAAGCTATGCTTCTTTGAACCAAAATCCATGACATCCCCAAATGTATTAGAGATTTAATTTCCGAAGAACAGTGGTCAAAAACAAATATAGCAAAAGAGTGATAAAGCATCTACTTTACATCTCTGCTTTAATGAATCAATTAATTAAACAACAGTTTTGTCGTTAATCATATGAATAACAATATTTTTAATTCTATCAAGACATTTGAGAATACATGTTGGAGCACCACCCCAGACAAACAAAAAAGACCATTTTCCAAGAAAGACCACTCAAAATTTTTAAACCCAACATTCTGAGAGAGGTGGACCTATTAATTGGATTGCCGTTTATAACAGGTGGAATATAATTTTGAAATATTTTTGTGAAAAAAAATAGCTTGAAACTTCTTTGTGGATTAAATTTTACCCAATTAGATTTGCCCCATTCAATGACCTTGTCATTACAAGCCAAAACTGAATTATTCATAATTTGATGAGACCAAGTAAATTGGGAATTGCAGTCCTTGTGGATATCACTTCATGTCAATGTAAAAATATCATTGAAATAGATCAAAAATAAGGTATAGGCGTCGAAAATGAATCTTGCGGTACACCAGCATTGATTTCATACGAGATGTTTAGTCACACTTTTTAGTGACCGATTAAACATTTACTATTTTCTAAAAATAGGGGAAAATGCATGAGTTTATTGTCATAAAGAATGGAACACATCCTTTGATTTATATATGGTTACTTGCTACCATACATCAAAAAGAGTACTCCTTGTTCCAATAGTTTCCGTATTTAAGAAAATTTCGCAGAAGTGAAGCAGAGCGTTTTTTCGCAATACCATTACATTTGAAGCCCACTATAATGAAGCATTGCAAAGAATTATAAATCAATACGACAAAATGCCACATTATAACATTATATATAGAAGCATTCGTGAAGCAGCCATCAATAAATCATTTAGATCATTTCTTGACACGTTATTTAGATTGGTGGTTAAAATCCTATTAAATAAAATGAAATGCAAATATTATGGTTCTAGCAAAATGTTAAAGACATTTCCGAGCATTATCCGGATTTTTCAAATTTTTGGAAAAACCATACTATTGCGTTGGAGTCCTTACAACACTTACACTCGTACAACAAAATCTGTAAGCATCACACTTTGTTGCACCGAGAAGAAGTGGTGGTAGAAAAGAAAGGACGCTTATTGACCCAAATGCTTCCTATTCCTAAAACATTTATCTGTCATGTTGGTATAAGTCCTTTTGCCAGCAGCAACTGTACAACTGATGCAGTTGACGGGAATGAAACAAATTTCAGATAGCTATTGGATTTTTCATCCAAAGAATCATTTATTACCGAAGATTGTGTTTAGAAACTAGGAGTGCGCAAACATTATTTTGGGAAACATTATCGACAAATTACACAGCTTACAACAATCATATAAATGTTCGACTACACAAATCGAATATACCGCAATTTAGAGAAGAATATGCCAAATTTCCAGTGATTCGGGATTTGCATGATTTATGTAAATTTATGTATCAATTACATAAATTTATTGACAACACCTCGGAAATTTCAATACCTTAAAAGGTTACATAAAGGACAAACAGCGACTTTCATACCTCATATAACCGTTAAAGCCACCAATATTACTCTAGACTCTTGGGTGAAATTTTCATCTGAAAATAAATTCATTACCCTTTTTTCCCCTGCTCAAACGGCCAGCACCACGGCCTAAAAGATCTTATGTACTATTATTTATTAGTCCAAAAGCTTCTTCACCTTCTTAATAATGGCGAAAATGCTTCTTGCAGTGGTCGATTTACATTTCTCCAAGGTCAAATACCACTCTTCAAAATAAACATAGTATGTGCCTAGTGGTTTCTTTCTCTTCCAAACAAAGGTAGCATTCCGTCTCTGTGGACAGGTTCATTTTATTCAAATGATATCTCAGGTTGTCTGGAGTGACCTGGAGGAAAACTCACTAGTTTCCTGGTATTTCCTTCACTGAAATTAACCGCCAGGTCTTTATGGTGAAATGGTCCGTTCAGAAATTTGGTCTGTCTAAGGCCAAGAATACAGCTCCAATAAAGACCTTTGTTCATAAGAGTTGAGATGCAGGTTTCGATGGCGTGAATTTCGGCTAGAAAAGTACTGGGATAAAGTTCCAGTAAATCATTTTTGAGCAGTGGTCCGAGGTCCTGTCGAACTTACGCCAAAAGGTCTACATGGCTAACTAAGGCTACCAGAGCATAGGTAATTAAGTCCAAGGCTATTTGGATAAGGGCTGGGAAGGTTCAATTCCCACCTGGAGCCTTGAACGGCTGAAAGGAGTTAATGGCTCATTCGACTTTTTTCGGAGTAAAAAACTTACCGGATAAACTATTATCCCAACTGACACTTGCACCTATATATGTAATAAATATGAAGCTAGTAATTGGATTTGTGTCGCAAACAGTGCAGCCCGGAAAATGCACCTAAAGCAGGATTTCAAGTGACTTTTTGCGACCAGATTTATAGTTACCATCGGATTTCAGAAAAATCTCAATCTCCTTGGACTGTTTCTTAGCTAAACCTTTATTGAGTCGATCAGCTGTAAGTATAACCTCGATACTACCACAGTTATTCCTCCACGTAAGGCGTTTGAGCAGTCTTAGTTCAGTGTTGTAATTTGTTAGGACTTGCCTATATTCATTCCACTCATTATAATACTTTACGATATTAAATAATTTCATAACCCTTTAATGGAGTTTAGCCAGCTGTTTATTCCACCATGGCACTTAACCAGCAGAACAATGCGATACTAGAAGATTTACACCAAAAAATTTGCTTATGTTAATGTATCGAGGTACCTCCATGCATTTGCTATAATGAGCAACATCACTTGGCAATCTGCCAACAATTTAAAACACTCACTACACAATTCAGATCACATAAAGACATTGCTATCCTCAGCATGCTATTGTTAAGACGTCGAGCAGCACCAACCAATTGAGAGCAGTCTTATTTACTATGGTCAACCTTTCATTAGACGATAATCTCTTATAATTTTACACTCCAACATTTTTGACTGAAAAAAATTATGTAAAGAACTTCTGCAGCAATTGACCAAGTTATTGGACTCAAGTGGATTTTTGCTCCAAAAATGGAATTAAAACGTTCCCGCGTCATTTGATTCTTTAGATTTGACAATCAGGCAACAATAAACGTTCCTGGGATAATCTGGAACCCAAAAAGCGACAAATTTCAACTCAATGTACAACTAAATAATGTCGAGAACTACACAAAACCAAAGGTCAATCTATTGAAACAAGTCACACTTTCTAGGAGACTTATGTACAGCAGTACTTCTCAGCAGATTGATAAAGTAAGGAAGCAATTTTGACAAGTAACAGTTAAAGAATTTAAATGGACGGTTAGTATGATCGTTTTAGCATGGTTGTCAGAGAACCCTGGTCATTGACAAAGTTTAGTTGCCAATATAACATCAGGTATTGTATGCTCTAAAGTAAGATGCAAATGAAATCGAGTGATAATCCCATAGATTGTGCTATATAGTCGAGGAATAATAACAAAATGGACCAAAATGGTTAAACAATTCTTAATCATCATTAAACATAACCGCAACAGCTTAAGCAGATACCGAAGCGATACTGAGTGTTGAGAGCAAAAAATGGGTTCAATGTTCACACATCCAGCCAACAAATGAAACAACGAACGGATTAGTTAAAAAAATATTATTGGATGAGATGATAAGCTACCAACGCATGTGCTAAACAGTTGGAAAGAACTGCGACAAGAATTGGAGAGCCTCCAGAAAAGATACAAATTCCACATTAGATTGAAACCCAAGAAAAGCATTGAGCTACTAGTATCTAGCATTGAGCTTCTAGAATTTGAAAGGATCTTTGAAAGAATAGCCGCCATTGGTCTTATTTTAGTGGTCTAGACCGATACGTCGGGAATGAAACAAAAATTTAAGAAAACTGTTGGTTAAAAAAGGCAATCATTTTATAAAAACTTACAAACAAATATCTACTTACAATTCCACACAGTCGTCGATCTGTTTTCACAGGATCACAAAGTCGTGCACAAATATGTCCCGTATTATTCACCACATTGCAAACATATTGACACATTTGCATGAACATACAAAATTGGACAGGAATCAAAATCATATTTATAAATACAGTTAGGTAAAAGCTCCAATCCGAAAAATCGTTATTCCATTTAAGAACATTGATAGAATGCATGCATGTATAAATTAGGCACAAAATATATGTATTTCCAAACTGCACCAATATTTGATGTTGGTATAATTCCACAGCAGCCCGTAACATTTTACGAAATTTAATATGCAAATAGAATATGTAGTCGAGCCTTTCGTACAATTTAACTGAATTACCGATTGAATTGCGATCGCACAACGCAACATCACTTAACACTAACACCAATTCATAGTTTAAAGTCTCGCACACATGCATTAAATTTAAAAATACGATAGTATATTCCGCCGAAACTATATGAAAGACCGCGGTATGGGCAAAATACACAAACTTCTCAAATGGTGTAGTTCCATTTGGGAAAAGTGTTTTAAAAATCGACGAAGTATTTACGATAATTATCAGGCTAATAATTAATTCTTTAAAAATGATCCAAATAAAATATTTTACACTAAATTGTTCGAACTTAACCTGCAGGCGTGAGAACACGACCCGGTTAAATTTTAACAAACGATCAAGAAAATAAATTTTACTAGGTCCTCGATTTAGGGCCACAAAATAAAGCACCATATTTATAATTAATTCACAGCTCCACATATACGTCGTATGACTATGTTTGACAAGTGGTTTAATATGTTCAGTCATATTGGGAAATTTTTTCCAGCGTGTGACGTACATTGATATCGAAAAATATAATCCCATTATCGTTCCATAAACGATCCCGATTGCTGAAATAGTGAATCGTTTCGTTTTGAAATTAAACCTGTACGGTACTAGACCGTTGAGCTTTAACAGCAGGTATATAATACCTAGTAGATATTTAAAATATTTAAAACGAACTTTTAAATCGTTCATTCTACTGTGCGGGTAGCAACTGACGACTATAATTTAATCACCTTACTGTTTAACGATTTTAATTGTCTAATTTGATTAATGATGATACACTTTTTTAGTATGAGTCATAAAATTTTAATGAACTTACAATTCTATTTAATCGTGGTCCCATTTTAACGGTAATACCAAATTCAGCAATTATTTTGGCCGTTCTCGCATTTGCGTCATCAATCCATTGGCACACATTGATACAAATACAAAATTGTAACATGATTCCGGTTGAGGTAACAACACCCAACTTAAAAATATAACTTTCCATCTCCGTTAGTATCACAGAAATGTCGATTAAAAAATAAATCAGGCAGACGAGAAAAAAAACTGCATAATTTATCAAAATTTGGTACTGATAGCATTGGATTGTACTCCGCAATAATTTTTTAAATTTACAATGCAAGTAGATGCAATATTCTAGCGTATCCCGTAGTTGATTCGGTTCCTTGTCGCATCCACATTTACGTAACTCACTCAATACATCAGAAATTTCACAGTTGATACACTCGCTAGCGTGCTGCAAATTCATAAAAATAACGGTGTATTCCGAAAAAATTAGATGGTTGCCAATTGAATGCAGCAGATATAATGTTAGTCTGAGTAACGAAGTTCCATTTGTGTATATCAACGGGGACATTAAATAATCGCCAATGCAAACGACCAGTACAAGTAAAAAATCTCTACACAAAATAAGCCAAAAAAATTTTATGCTGCGTTGTTCGTATTTATACGCCAGTATCGCAAGTATTGACCGATTATATTTTAAAAGTTTGTTTAGAAATAAAATTTTGCGACGTTGCAGATTGAGCGCAACAAAATAAATTACTGCAGTCGAAAGATATTCGCTTGACCACACCATGCCGGCTATACCGTGTTCAATAAACACCTTGAATTGTGTATTTATACCAAAGTCCACACCTCCCAACTGACCTCGTACAATAAACCACGCTATACTCATGGCAAGGTTAAATACGCAGCCATAAACTAACGCAAAATATGAATGTTCGATGTGACCTGTTTTAAAGTTGTACGAGTATGGTATGAGGCCATAAATCCGCAAAAAACCATAGACACCAATTGTTATATATTTTAAATGTTTGCAGCGATATTGTGCCACCTTCATTACGACGACCAATCAAACACGTACTGGATACCGAAATTAAAACATTTAATTGTCTGTTAATGACATTAAAGTCGATATCCAATAAATTAATTAACGACGTAATCATGACTTGACACAACATGCTAAAATAATGTTACTTACCGTTTGAAATATTTGTTGTTCCATTCTAACCCTTTGCCCTAGTTTGCATACCAATTTCCCGGTATTTCGAATTTCTCGCGCCAAATATTCACCAATTTGAATAAACACTGTACACTGTGCGATGAATAACGAACCAGTCACAATTTCAAAACGAAACGAACCAACCGATAGAATGGCGTAAATAATTTCAAACTGAAGATATCGTAGTATCGTAAAAAATAGGGTGGCCAGCGTGAAAAAGATTTGGGTTTGATAGGTTTGAACGGCTTGCCGCATGATCGTTCGTAATTTTAAATGTAACCGTGTTACAATATCAAATCGATCGTATAGTGTATTAGTCTGGCATCCTGTCAATTTACTCTGTACTATTTCATGCTGGATTTTATTCAGTTCCGTGTTCAGCAAGTCGAATAAGTAAAGTAGATTAACAAAATATGCAGTACATTCGGTAAGTAGGATCGATTTAACGACAACATTGATGGCAAGTATAACTATACCGACCCAACTTGCATTATGATATATCACGGAAACGGTATATAGACTGCAAAAGGCTACTAAAATCTGTAGAATCACCTCTTTGTACAGTAATATTATAAAATATTTAAAACCCAACGGTTCGTATTGAACCCCAAGCCGTTTTACGATTATCTCATTAAATTTTATCAACTTATTGATAACGATCACTTTTCGATGGTCATTTGCCCAAGCCGTCACATAAATACCAACATTTGAAAAAATGTCGGAAAATAATAAAGCAACTTTTATACCCGACGAAATATTAAATAAAAGTATCCCGGATAGTTTAGTTCGACCAACAAGATAAATGAACAATGAGCCAAAAATGATGCTGTATATGAAGCTCGGAGTTGATTTTTCAAAACGTTTCCGCTTCCGATTGTACGAATATGAAACGAGGCCCGTACAACGAAATAAAACGAATACATATATTGCTAAGTACTTTAGGTATACGTAGGAAAATTTAATTGGTGTCATGTCAACGAAACAACCAAGCTAGTTAAAATTATGGTGGCGACTAACAATTTGAAAGTCATTTCCATGCTTCAAATTAATTAATTCGACTAATGGGCATTGCAATAATTAATTAGGTTTATGTGTAGGCTAGAACATTGTGACGAGTTTTTAGATTATAACTATTTGCAACCCTTAGAATAGTTACGGGGAAAAAACCAATTCTACCTTTAGACTAATTGCCGTTAGCCGATCGAGGCTTTCATATCCCATACGAACCGTAGGTCTTATTAATTGGTGTGATATATTACTACTGCTTTTACCAGATAACCAAATCTCCAATTGCGTATAGACCTGTTCATAGTGCAGAATACAAAACTAGCTTGAACCGTTGAGAATGCATAAAACAAAGCGTGAATCACATCAAAACATTGATTCTCTGATGTCTGAAGATTGATTTATTTATTTATTTAGAATGTATGACCAAGCATTAAGCAGGATCTCCTGTAGTTGGCCGGACCCACCATGCACCAGTTTTTACATATTCTTGGATACGGCAGAATACTAGTTAAATAATTGAGATCGACCCGGTTACAGAAACCTTGGCCGCCAATAGTTAGTAAGGGAAAAGAAAGGTATGTCAGTAATGTCAGAATTGGTTTTCCGGTGGACAATATTTAAACTACTATAAGCATAAGACAATCACATTGATAATGAACTGCACTGCATTCCGTCATCTCTTCTCAGTATCTCCAGTTTGAAAACAGAATATATTAATGAACTAGTTCTTCTTGGCCGTAGGCTGTAATAAATTAGATTAGTTTTTGCCTGTAATGTACAGTTAATTAATCTATTAAATAATTAAAATTATAACATTATAAAAATTATACTATAAATTAAATAAAAAAAATTGATTTAACATTTCAAATCAATTGAATTAACCGTTTTATAACAAATACGTCACGAAATCGACCAAAATCCAATTTATGTACACTTTATTTGACACATAACTTTAAATTTAATACTTATTAGATTTAGAAATAATTGATTAATTATAACAAATTAATTGAATTAACCATTTAATTTATGCTTATTTTGGTGAAATTTGTATTGCCTTACAAGAAAAACTTAAAACAGAATAAATTAGTTTTAGAATCAAACTTTTCACCAAGGACTAAAAGTTAATATGTTGCTAACTTGTTGAATGCTTGTTTATCTATGAATAAAGTTGATGGTGGTAGGCGCCAAATAATGTGTTGATAGTTAGTATCCGATTTCAAAATTCTGATATAAAATTTTTTTTCAATATCCTTTGTGAATATATAGCGGTATTTGTCATAAAATGGTTAATTCAATTGATTTGTAAAGTTTAATCAATTGTTTTAAAATCTAATTTTTATTAAATTTAAAGTTATGTGTCAAATAAAGTGTATATAAATTAGGTTTTCGGCAATTACATGACGTATTTGTCATAAAACGGTTAATCCAATTGGTTTGTAATGGTAAATCAAATTTTCTTTAAATTTAATTTATAATTTTTATAATTTTATATTTTTAATGATGTAATAAATAATTAAATTTTAGGCAAAAACTAATCCAATTTAGTGAAAAATGGATTAGTTATTTATACTTTGCTGGTGAAAATTAATTTAATTTATTTCAGTAGATTTACAATAGATTTTGTTTTTTGAGAATTTTGGGGAATGGTGACTGGAGTTGCTGATAAGAGATGAGAGAATACAGAAAACAGAATGCAGAGAACTTCGATAAAACTGTGATTGTCTTATGCTAAGAGTACTTTGAATATTGGCTACTGAAAAACCGGACTAATTTTGTCATTACTGACCTTTCTTTTCCCTACACGATAAAACCGGGTTGTTGGACTAGAACTGGACTAGAGATGTATAAAGATATTTCTCCTAAAAGTTTTCTGTGTTTTTTTTTTCAGATCGGGTACTCCTGGGACCAACCTGTATCTTTAAAATCTAGTAAAGTGAAAAGCTCACAAAGCTGGCAAATTTTAAATATTATTAATGTCTTCTATTTTAGGACGTAATTGCTGGGTTAGATGTTGCCAATAAAGTCTACTTCCTTCTTCAGGACTTTTTAAGTGCTGGTTCAGCAAATTTTGTTTTGGAGTTTTAATTAGCAAGTCAACCGATAAAAACTGTCCTTCGGTTAGATAACACATTTGGATCAGTTAAAATTGTTGTGAGAGGTCGAAAGTTTAAATAGGCTTCAAATTGCGAAGCACGCGTTGATCGTTCTTCATAAGAAAAAGTTTTGTTTTCAGTAACTATTTGAATGTGATATTTTATTTACTTGATGGCTGCTTCCCAGAGTCCTCCGAGATGTGAAATAGATGGTGCTATAAAATTACATTTGAATTCGATGTTGCATAATATGAGTTGACATTTGTGATCCTCTGTGATCTTATTGTGCTGGACTTAAATACGTTACAATTCCTGATATTTGATTAGCCATGAAAGTTTTATATATATTTATGCATCGAGGAAGCTCTTGAATCTTACATATGTTATCATCGCTCTAAAAAAGAAATGGTATATCAGAGATTTGGTAGGCTTCAATAACTTGGTGCAGTAACTAAGTCAGCAGTAAAACTTTAAAAAACACAAACCGAGGTAGCAAGCGAGGTAGATGGCAGTAGCTTAGACTTTTTCTAAGGCTGGTGCATATAAGCTACAATTGTTTTAAGTGCCTGCCACCATAATGGATCAACAAATGTTGCTCTTTCAAATGTAGGCTTCGTTTATTAGACTTGCCGATATCAGATATTGATTTGATAACATTTAAGGT
The DNA here is from genome assembly GCA_963556175.1 of Tipula confusa. NCBI lineage: Eukaryota > Metazoa > Arthropoda > Insecta > Diptera > Tipulidae > Tipula > Tipula confusa. The sequence goes on from OY744476.1 coordinate 165,567,836, forward strand.
GAATTTATTTGTTGTTAGATGCTAGTGTAGTCCAAAAGTTATGATGGTATTGCTAACATTGAACCTCAATCAATTTTGAATTGTTAGATGCGCTGGTATAGGTTCCCAAATGACAGCGTTGTTTGTTGCCATTTTCTTAAAATATATCCACCGCTGTTTAGTATGTCCATAATTTGTAGCTGTAAAAGCACAGAAGAACACAATTTGGATAGATGCTGAACTGAAACTCAGTATACTATTCATTGGTTCAGTTAATTTACAGCGTACAAATACTACAAATTTGATATATATCAACGCACTGCTTCATAATCGTCCAAAACAATTTCAGCCAAGATTATATGCAGGCAAACTGACTCAACCATATGTTGTTGATCACAGTATACTCAAATATAAATCAAAGAATGACCTATATAAGATCCAATCAATGAAAACTTAAGGCTAAAAATTATAGAGGGCTTGTCGATAACATTATTGGGTTTGGTGTTGCTTGCATCAAAAAAGGGACATCCAAATCTATTCATTACGAAGACTATAAATTCTTACTGGCCTGAAATCAAATTAGGTGAACGGTTGTTAATGTCAATCCGCAACTTCATACTGAAAAAGAAAACACAAAAAACTTATAGGAGAAATATCTTTATACATCTCTAGTCCAGTTCCTCAGAAGTATTACAGAAAAACTGTCAGTCTTGATTAGTTATTTTTCGCTTCTTTAAACTGTTCCTCTGGTTGTTTTTTTTAATATGTACACGGAAAAAAATTATCAATTGAAATTCACTGTTGAACTTTGGTTAATTGATTTTTGTGTTAAACAATATTTTTTTTTGTGAAATTAACAATTTTTTTCATTATGATGACAAAACTCATTTTACTGATTTATCAGTGATTGTTATTATCAGTAAACCACTTACAATAAAATTCAAAACTGCAATTTTACAGAGTTTTATTAAAATCAACAAAAACTTTCCTGAATTTAACAATAAATTTTTTAATGAATTAATTTCAGTTGTGAAATAATAGTTGTTAATAAAATTTTATGATAAATATTAAATTTTTTGTGAACTTAACAAAGTCTGATGTTAATAAAATAGTCATTTATAAATGACTATTTTACTAACATCAGACTTTGTTAAATTCACAAAAATTTTAATGTTTATCATAAAATTTTGTTTATCATAAATAAATTAGTTACAACTATTTTCAATATTATATACTGGTATGGGGGCATTATATGTACATATTCCAACATTGTAATGGCTAAAACGGCTTTTTTAAGTTAACACCAATATAGAGTAAAACGGAATATTTGGGACTGCGTTGACTAACTTTAGTTTCCATTTTATGGAACTAAAGCACCTACACTTACTATGAAAATAAAACCTACTGGACCATAATCAAAACAATTAAAACACACAAGTTAGATTTATCTTTTAATGTATCATTTGTGTAACTTATTCTACAATTATATATATATATATATATATATATATATATATATATATATATATATATATATATATATATATATATATATATATATATATATATTAAAAATAAAATAGAAAAATATATATTAGATATATTAGATATAATAGAACAGTTAAACAAAATTAACTATATCGTAAGTCAAAATTTATTTAGACCTATAATAATTGATCAAATGAAATTATCATATAAAAACAAATGTATCGAAATTATACAAGATTAAGTTTGGAAAAGGATACATCTAAAAATATATTTCAATGGAATAACACAACATCAAAAGTTCTAAAGTAAAAAAATATTTCAGAATTATGGCTATACAATTGCCTTTAAAACTCAACAAAACCTAGAAACGCCTAAGAAAGTACAAATTTTAGATACTACAGTATTTGCTAATCAAAAAAATATAATATTACAAAAAATAATCTAAAAGGACCTGGAACTATCAATAAATGTTTTGTGATATTCACAGACACGCAAAATCAATTTATGTGCTGTTGTGAAAATCACAAAACGTTTTATGTTAATCACAAAATAGTTTATGAATAACACATGCAGCATTAATGAAAAACGCAATTTTCTGTTAAATTCACGAAAGGCATTGTAATATTCACTAAAAAAATTACCATGAAATAAAAATAAAAATGCTTTAATTTGCGAAGCCTCTTTTCCATTAAAATTGTTGCCTTTGGAATGACGAGACGTGTGTCCATTAAAATATTTGTTGTGATTTTTATCAAATTTTAATATTAATTACATCTCATTTAATTTTAAATGAGTGTTTTTTAATAAGTAATGAACATTTATAATTATAAAACTATAAGTACATATAAAACATACAATAACATACTTTTAAAGTTCATATTTCAGTAGTCGGAAAATTACGATTGGGAATATAAGGGTTTATAAAAAAGGTATTCTATATATATGTAAGGAATTTTGAGTTTTAAAACTCTTTGAAACAAATTTCACAATGTACCATCATCATATAGTTTATATATATATATATAAATATATATATATATATATATATATATATATATATATATATATATATATATATATATTTATATATATTTATATATATATATATATATATATATATATATATATATATATATATATATATATATATATATCACTGAAAATTGTCAGTGATTTCTACTCAATTTGGTGGTGTTTATTACAAAACTCTTGTGTGCTAATCATAATATTTACTCATTGTTATTCATAAAAAATATAAATAAATATCATCAAAATGTTATATAAGTTATAATAAAATATTCAGTAATTATCATTATACGTTTAATAATTATCACAATTCTTTAATAATTATTACTATTTATTCAGTGAAATTCACTCAAATTAATTTTGAATTTAACAGCAATTAGTTTTTATTTAACAGTAGTTTCATGATGAATATAACAAAAGTTTAAATGATTTTAGTAAAAAAAATGTTGATGGCGTCATAACATTTTGTTGCTAAAAGTTTGTGATTTTAACTAAAAAAATTTGTGATATTCAGAATATTAGAACTAAACACCGTACTTTTGTGATGGTAACAATTACTCAGAGTGGAGCACAATTTTGTGATGATAATGACATTTTTTGTGATTTTCAATGAGTTTTTTTTTCGTGTAGCTGTTTTTTCATGTCAGCCTCCTTGCTGGTTTAGTTTCTTTTTTAGTTTCAGACGATTATTCCCTTAACCAAACATCACGCATTTCCAGCACAATAGCATATTTGATTGATCGATGAAACTGTAAGACCAAGCGCTTGTAAATTGTGTCTGTTTACGCTGGTCCTATTCTCACACCCTTTTTACATTTGACAAACGGAAAGATAGGAGGGATTTTCATATATTTATATTTCTATAAATATATTTCCAAATGCCTGATAGAAACGACCAGGTTCCAGACACCTCATAAAAATAAAGGCAAAATTCTTTTCAATTTTTGAGGTTTAGGAATAGGAAGCTATGTCAGTTTTAAAAGAATTGAGCTGGTTTCCCATAAGCCAATATTCAAACTACTATTAGCATAAAATAAACACAAGTTTATTGAACTGCTCTGCCGTTTTATGACCAATAAGTCATGTATTTGACGAAAACCTAATTTATATACGCTTTATTTGACACAAAACTTTAAAGTTAATATAAATTAGATTTTTAAAAAATTAATTTAAAATTAAAAATCAATTGAATTAACCGTTTTTTGACTAATACCAAGCGTTTCCAGTACAACAGCTAATGATAATAAATACAGTTGAATATCATTAGTTTGATATTTCAAAATTTCACATCTGACTATAATTTTTAATGAGTTCTAGTTTGTATAGCAACTTCATCCAGGATTATGTAATTTAAATTTATAATATGTTTTTAAAAAATGTACTTTATTAAAATTACTTGTAGCACAATGTAAACTCACTGTCCTACTTTTAAACTCTTTTTCATTGGTTCATTGGTTAAATTAAACTGTGTTTCTGCCTTCAGTCGATTATATTTTTGTAATGTCAGTTTAATGAAGTAAGCAATAAAACTCACAGTACGATTCAAGACTGAAGAAAAAATCAGATGTAACTTTTGTTATGACGGTTACAGCCTCACAGTCAAAGGGAATGCACTTAAATAAACAAGGAAATCATAATTGGTTACAATTTGTTAATTTATCCCAAACTTAACAAATTATCATATTAACCATAAAAACGCTAAATATCAACGACAGTCATTCAGTTACGACTGCCATCTAAACTAATAGAACAAATTGAACAAACGCCTAAATGTGGGTGGGTATTTACGTGCAATTATATTACACAATTAAAATTGCACGTGTATATCCACCTTAAGGCAAGGGGTTAGCCCACAAAATTATCAATATTATGCAGAAATATAGTGGCCCGATTTTGATGAGTGATACAAATGTTTAACAAAGGAAATTGGTTTCAATAGCATAAGAATTAGAAATCTGCTATAAATAAAAATATTCTATGATACATACCGTTTCCAAAAATTCTCGTTCTACTTGTACTATGACCCAAATCTCGTTTAAGCATTTCCGAATTTGATTCATTTTACCGAGCAACCCTTCAACTAACTTTACAAAAACCAATATTTGAGAAGCTCTAGCCACGAATCCAAACGCACCGGATATTATCAATAAATTGGTTAAACTCGTTTCATCGAAAAATATGAGCCAAAATAGTAAAATTGATGTTGCCAATGTTGACATAAAATTCATATAAAATTGTACCAACATTTGACTCTCGTACGTTTTCACTATCACTTTAAGAAGTTTCTCGAGTTTATTATACTCCACCATTGTTATATGAATACGGTTGATTATCTTCCGTTTGACATGATTAGTGATGTGTTCTTGATTCTCGATCGATTTTAAAATGGCCACAATCTCACTTAACACAACCTCATACAAGTGATGTATGTTCAGGAGGCACAAAAATGTTTCTGAGTTTAATAAACTGTATGAGATTGCATATATAAAGGACATGATTAAGTTTCCACTGTCGCTTTGTATACTAACGTGTGTAACCGTTATTACTGTAATAGCGGCCGAGAGCCACAAAACCACAACTTCTTTGATTACAAACATTATGAAATATTTGAAACACAGCGTAACGTATTTCTGTTTACCATACGCAAGCAACCGTCGATTTGTTTTTAAAATTTTATTGATCGCAATGACACGTTGATGACGCGATAAATAAGTGACCAAGTACATTGAATAGGTTATAAATTTTCGGGAATACATTAAAACAAATGAGATGGCGGTTGAAAGCGACGTAGTTAAAGTATTTGCTGGTTGCATACTCAAATTAGATATTGTATATAATAGCAATATAATTGGTATTCCTACTCCTAATAAAATCGTATATATGCTAGCAAATACCGAAGCTTCCATTCGACACTTAGCGAAATTATATCGATACACTACGAGCCCTGACAATCGGCCCAAAATATAATAGTAGTACGCACATAGTTTAAAATATTTATACTTAATGGTGAACATTTAATGATGGTGAACACACACGGCTTCAACAGCACTAACCGTATTTGAAATTTAAAGGATGTAGTGCGTCATTTGGTAATTAATTGTACGTTAATGACATTAATAATAAATATACTTGATACAATAATTGGAATTCCTTTTTCTTCCTTAATACCAAATAATGTTTAATGTATACTAATTATAATTGAACAAGTGGTTTGATAGAGGAATGAGCCACTATACAAAATCACCTGGGAGATGAAAAAGGTCAAACGCTGGTGGTTTAATGTTAAAACTGCAATAAACATTTGATCACAGTGCAGCAAAGTAGGGCAAGCAAACTATGCCAATAAGATTCATCGACTGAAGCCGATCAAATATTTAAACTGGAGAGAGCAACAAATCCCTATTTTTTCTAACAAACGTTAACAACTCAGGAGTGTACGTTCAAAATGAATCATCATGAATCATCTACATTGTTGAAACCATCATTAATGCAGCATCCACTCCATAAAATGCATAAAAGCATGGACGTTCAACAAAACAGGCCCAAAATCAATCAAGCCGGAAAACAATTAGTCTCACTTCATGCGACAAGTGTCAAAATTGAAAGATCCGCCTTAAACCTCGAAAAATTTTAAATATCAGCAAATTCAATACACATATGGGCACAAATGGGCACAAAAATCTTACACTCAAAATAGGTCTTCGCAGACGTTTGATATGGAAGTTCTAGTAATCTGCAGATTATTAGTCTGCAGATATTAAAAACCAAAAACTCACTGATTTTTCAACAAATTTCAATGTCAAACGCATGCCAATTTGAATCCCATCGTATGGCATTACCATAACAGTCAAAACTAATTCAGTGACAGATTTTATACACCAACGACTGTAAACAAAGCAAGAGTGAAAGCAATTCAAAAATGTTCATGACCATCTGCATCCAACGGTATTTTCTAATTCTTAGGAATGATAAATTATAATCGAATTTTCTTGCTCAATGTTGTATCTGACAAATTGAACTAGCTGAGTGTACTCAACTGACGTACTCCGTTTTAAATGCTAAATTCGATATTCACTTCGACGCGTCAAACACAGCAGTATAGATGAGGACAACATACTAAAGGAGATTAAAAAGACTTTTCAAAAGTTTCGTTAAAAGCTGAGAATTCATCCGTTTTTCAATCAGAAGCCATTAACGATCGCGCTTCGTGAAAACACAGAAAAGACATCACCAAGACAATGATGGCACTTAGATTTCATCGTACAATGTATACGTCAGATATGCACCACACTTCATGAAATAAATGAAACTTGCAAAGCTATTTGATTGATTGATTAGAATGTACGTCTAAGGATGAACAAGGAACTCCCGAAATGCCGGACACCACCGTACACCCATGTTACACATAACAAAACCGAAGGTGTGGATAGAATGTTAGTTATGACAGACTCGACCCGATCACTGACACCTAAGCGATCGACAATTAGTTTTTTTTTTGTGGTGTAGGGCAAGAAATGGTATGTCAGTAATGATAGAATTGGCCCGGTTTCCTGGTTGGCCACCGGTTATTAGCACAGAACCAATTCTCCAATTATTAGCACAAGAAAATCGCAATTTTACCACCATTCAACCACCATTCAACTGAAATCTATAAAGATTCCCTAAGAACAAAATCTATTAATGAACTAATTTCTCCAAGCCAACGGCTGTAAACATGGCGTTTGTTTCACCTGTAAATTACAAATTTATTACTTCACTTTCATGCTGATAAAATTTATTAAGTGTACTATTGATTTTATGCATAACTTTAAAATTAATACAAATTAGATTTTAAAAAAATTTATTAAAATTTACAAATCAATTGGTCAACCTTTTTATGACCAAAACGTCATGTAATTGCCGAAAATCTAATTTATATACACTTTATTTGACACTTTTTGCACCATTTCCACCGTAAGAAAGTAAATTATATTGCCTAAGTTAATCGACCTCCTAACACTCGCTAGCCAGAGACCATTCCGATGTCCGATATCAAAATGGAATCCACAGGAGAGGCGGTAATCAAAACCGAGACCAGCCGATTCAGTCCTCTTTGGGACATAAAACACTTCACGGCCGCTGTTAAAGTATCAATGGTCAAGTCGGTGCGATCACTTTCAGACTAATGACCAATCTTTCAATCGTGGACCTTAGCCAAATCGGTCCAGCATAATTGGTTGAGCTCAGCTGTCTCATATATACAGAATTCTTTTTCGAATACGTTTGTGCAGCAGAAAATGATTTGGGTTGTACCCACTTGAAATGAACTTCTGATGCGGGTTTGAGCTCCAGTGGGCGATAAAACGTTGGATTAGGCTTTAATGTTTTTGCACTTTCTTCGGTTATGTACAAAATTACCGCAAACGTGCGATGATTCTGATTGATTTTGAAAATTTTGATTTAAATTTCAGCAAGTTCAGCAAACAAATCAATTTAGAAACTCCCCTTTTGAATTTGTTTGGGACGTATTGAATTTTTTTGTGGTGGCCAGAGTTTTTTTAGATTGACCAAGAAGATCCCTTCCACCATAGTTCAAAACCGAATAACACCGAAGGCAGTATGCCACAACGTGCCAAACATGCTTTTTCTGAAGCGTCTGGAAACCAGTGCAATTGAATAACTGAATATTGGATACCTATCTATGTATAGGGATGCATTCTTAATGTTTGAACTCAGTTTGGAGGGTTATCCATCGGTTCGAGATAAAGGCTTCAACAAGATAGAGTTCAATAATGGCTGGCAACTTTTTGTATTCCATTTTCGAAGATGCCATCCTGCGGAGTTCAAAACTTCCATGACTTGATCCTTTAACTTATGAGCTTCTTCTTCTGTTGCTGTTTTGGACATTTAGTCGTCGATGTAAAAAAAATTTTTAAAGTATTTTGGACTTGCGTGGATATTTGAATGAAGCGTTTTCGCACCAAATAACTCGTTGGTATTTGCCTTCAGGGTGAGTGACTCCAATTTTACAAATCGCAGAAGCTTGGCCTCTGTTGATTTATATTTACCTTCAAAAATCAGGATGTATAATCTCATTAGTTTTGTTTCTCTTGCTCCTAACTGGAATGATCACTTATAATTGTGGACTGTAATTTTGTTTTGTGGTTGATGAAGAACACACTCATTTTGTGGGGAAATTTGAAAGAGCTGACCAAAAATGTACTTGGTTAGTGAAACTCCCGTTTTATCATGCACCACCGATCTATAAGCCATCAAAACATCGATACACGCACCAATCCCAGTTGCGTTAATTTATTTTAACGACTTTTTCTAGATACTCCTCCATTCAACTTCAGGTTGAACCGTTCCATAATTCTATCTGAATGTGGAGCCAAAACTATCGTTCGTGTTTAATTATTCCGAGTGTCATGTATCTTGAAGGACGACCACTTTACATCTGCTAATTGTTAACAACCGCAGTAGCTTTCATCATTGCCTTCTAATTTGGAATTAGATAGATGTTTTATACTTTCAGACCGTGACTATTAATTGTTGGTGCCACGACAAAATATGGCTTTAATTTTCGGTTTTTATTTTTTAACCTGTTTTAAGCACCTGTTCTCCATGCTGGATTATAGCTATTCGATTTCGTACAGTCCATTGTCAAGATGACTTTATCTACAACATCTGCTGTTAATACTACATGTTGGAAAGGATATCTTCCGATTTTTATCTTCACGATATGTTTGTCTTCTATGTTTGCCTGCGCGTCATGTTTCCGTGTCTAGACTGGTAATACAGTTCTTCCCAGTCATACCAGTTTTGATGAGTAGGTTGTTGCCGTCTTTTCCCAATCTTGAAATAGAAATGAAGATTGTATTGTAATCGGTTATGAGAGTTGGCTTTTAGCAAGCTAAGATAAACACACATAAAATGTCGTGAAGACATTTCAGCCTGGTGCTGCATTTTTTGTTTTTGTTTACACTGACCGCTCGATAGACTTCTGGCCTATATTACTATTTTGATAGATCTTTTATTTCCGTCTGGTATATTTCTCGCTATTGCAATAAAACTGGGGCGTTCATCACGACCAAAATGTCCATCTCCTGGCAAAATGATGTAGTGGTATAGTGTAGCACGAAAACAAATTTGACTGTCTGTAAATTCTCTAAATTTGTATAAGGCAGTGGATTATCGACGAAAAATGCCACTTTTCAAATTTCTTAATTTTATTGTTGTCAACGGCAAGTAAATATGCCTCACATATAACATTTGACTTTAAATTTCCAGAATATTTAAATTGAAGTGTTTAAATATTTTATATCTGAAACCATTATCATTTGAAGGACAAGATAGAAGCAACCATTATTCGACTTCAACAATGCGAGAAACAAACAGCATCTACATCCGGATGTCTTAAAATCTTACTTTCTTAGGTTGCACCTCCAGAAAGATCCGTCATCAGTCACCTTTTAACAGTTAGCGAGAACAACGCAATGGCCTTGAGTTTGTTGCAGTCAAGATATAACAACCTAAGATTGCTAGCAAGTAAGTTTTCTCAACTCACCGAGGTAGTACAACATCTGCATGACTGCGAGGAAAATGTTACACAGCATTGAGAAATTCAAACAAACAAAATTTGGTTTCAGCATCTATACTATGCTTTATTAAAAAAAACATTATAGTCAATCCTAGATAAGTCACAGAAGTAACGAAATACTTCGACTTCTTGGCGAGAGAAAATTTTATTCACTAGAAGCAATGGGAAGCACCAAATCAACCGTTATAAATATCGAGTGTGGCACCAACCATTCTACCATTAAGGCGTAAATGAATCGGTGTATGAATTAAATATTGCCTAATTATGGCACAATTATGACTGAACTATGGCACAAGTATAACACTATTATGACATAGTTTTGGCTTTCCTATGGCAAATCTGGTTCAATTATGGCACGATTATTTCACAAATCTAGCGCAATTACTTATTTATAGCACAGTTATAGCATAATTGTGGCACAAATTATTGTGGCCCAATTATGCCATGATTGTGGCACAATATAGCACAATTATGACACATTTATGGTAAAACTAAAGCACAATTATGGCACACTTAAAGCACAATTATGGCACAAATATGACATAATTAAAGCACGATTATGGCACAATTATGGCACAATTATGACACAATTATGGCAAAGTTATGGCACAAATATGGCACTAATAAGCCATATCTTTGGCACAATTAAGCCATAATTATTGGCAATTAGGATTATTTATGACTCAATTATAGACAATTAATGCATATTTAGGCACAACTATGGTACAATTAAGGCACAATTATGATGGTGCCATAAAATATTATGGTACAATTATAGTACAATTATAGTAGAATTATGGTACAATTATAGTACAATTATGGTACAGTTATGGCACATTTATAGAACAATTATTACACACCTATCGCTCAAATAATGCACACCTATGGCACATTTAAGGCCTAATGAAAGCAATAGGGCGCACCAAATCAACTGTAACGCGAGTACCGAGTTTGGCACCAACTATTCCACCATTTAGACGTAAATCAATCGAGTATGAATCATAGTATGAATTAAATATGGCATAACTATGGCACAATTATGACTCAACTATGACACAAGTATACTACTATTATGACATAATTTTGGCTTTGTTATGGCCAATTTAGTACATATATGGCATGATTGTTTATCAAATCTGGTTCAATTATTACTTATTTATAGCACAATTATAGAATAATTGTGGCACAAATATTGCATGATTGTGGTACAATTATGGCATGATTGTGGTACAATACAGTACAATTATGATGCATTTATGGTAAAACTAATTATGGCACAATTATGGCACAAATATGGCAAAAATATACCATAACTATGGCATAGTTAAGACATAATTATGGACAATTATGGTACAATTCTAGTACAACTATGGCGCAGTTATGGCACATTTATAGCACAATTATTGCCCACCTATGGGTGTGGCACACATATGGCATATTTAAGGCCTAATAAGAGCAATAGGGAGCACCAAATCAACAGTTACGCGAGGATCGAATGTGGCAGCAACCATTTCACTATTAATGTGTAAATCAATCGAGTATGAATCGTAGTATGAATTAAATATGGCATAATTATGGCACAGTTATGACTCAACTATGGTACAAGTATAACACTATGATACAATTTTGGCTTTATTATGGCAAATCTGGTACAATTATGGCACGATTGTTTATCAAATCTGGCACCACTATTACTTATTTATAGCACAATTATAACATAATTTTAGCACAAATATGGCAGGATTGTGGCACAATTATGGCATGATTGTGGTACGACATATCACAATTATGCCACATTTATGGCAAAACTATAGCACAATTATGGCACAACGATGGCAAAATTAAAGCACAATTATGGCACAATTAGGGCACAATTATGGCACAATTAAGTCACAATTATGGACAATTAGGCACATTTATGACTCAATAATGGACAATTAAGACATATTTAGGCACAACTATGGTACAATTAAAGCACAGTTATGACGGTGCCATAGAATAATTATGGCACAATTATAGTACAATTATGGTACAATTTAAGTACAATTATGGTACAGTTATAGTACATTTATTTCTCAATTATTGCATACCTACGGCTCAAATAATGCACACCTATGGCACATTTAAGGCCTAATAGAAGCAATAGAGAACACAAATCAACCGTGACACGAGTACCGAGTGTGGCACCAACCATTCCACTATTAAGGCGTAAATCAATCGAGTATGAATCGTAGTATGAATTAAATATGGCATAATTATGGCACAATTATGACTCAACTATAGCACAAGTATTACACTATTATGACATAATTTTGGTTTTGTTATGGCCAATCTAGTACAATTATGGCACGATTGTTTATCAAATCTGGCGCAATTATTACTTATTTATAGCACAATTATAGCATAATTGTGGCACAAATATGGCACGATTGTGGCACAATTATGGCATGATTGTGGACAGCACAATTATGGCACAAAGATGGCACAATTAAAGCACGATTATGGCACAATTAGGACAAAGTAATAGCACAAATATGGCACAAATATGCCATAACCATGGTACAATTATGGATAATTAGGCTTATTTATGACTCAATTATAGACAATTGAGGCATATTTAGGCACAACTAAGGTACAATTAAGGCAAAATTATGATGGTTCCATAAAATAATTATGGTACAATTATGGTACAATTAAAATACAATTATGGTACAATTATGGTACAATAATGGTACAATTATGAAATAATTATGAAACAGTTATGGTAAAGTAATGGCACATTTATAGCACAATTGTTGCATACCTATGGCACAGATAAGAAATAATTACAGAATATTCCACCACAGCCAGAACCAAATGTTGGGTCAAGGCATCCAAAAAGCTATACTCGGTGAATATTAAGTTTTCTTACGTTTTCTCGCACAACATAAAAGATCATACAGATGGGCATCGCGTATTATTCACAGTAGGAACCACCAAACACTTTTGCATTGTAAATTTTACAAAAAAAAATACAACTAAAACTCTTCTGATCAATCAACAAGAAACCTGCTATAACCGCAGTAATTAAAGCCACTTATGGCACTGGTTAACTCATAACATTAGAAACCTTGAAAGATTCAGTCTCAAGCCACCATAATATCGTCAAATGCAACCAACTCACTTCTTAAAAAGAAGAAAAACCAACGTTAATATTGCATGCGCATAGGTGGAATTAATGCTTGCTTTTGCAAACACACTATCAATATCAATTTAACGCAAAGACTTTCCGGTGGGTTTTGACATATTTATTACTAAACAAGCGTGCTCATTTGCTAGAAAACATGAGGAAGCACGTTCTAAGTACCATGGGTCTTAATGAGACTCATACACATGCGTGGTCTAATTCAACGTAATACTGAATTAAAGGGGATTTAAACTGTTTCAAAACGTTTATGGTCATCAGAATATCTGCAAGAAGGAATAGCTAACCAATAACTTCATGGTATCATGTGAAATTACATGAAAAACCCGATAACGTAGCTTCTCGTGGCACAACTCTTTTATCTCCTGCTAACAACAACTTATGATGCAAGGGCCCAGATTTCTTCATACTGAATTAGTCGCAAATAGCGAAGCACTCATGTCAAAATTTTTAATGAAGCAGGAGGGATTACAAAAACAAATAATAGTTAATTTGATTGGTAGAAGAGAAGCCTACACTTTTTTTGAAATAATAAAAAACGCTCGAAGAACTTGAAATCAAGAAGTCTAGGATGAAAAAACTACAATTCAAAATCATCTAGGAACAAAATCCACTGCCTTAAATCATCAAGGCAGTTAAACTTAAGCTCTGCTACTGCAAATTTAAGCTTTGCTCCTCTATATAGTCAAGTTTATCATTCAAAGAACTACATACGATCATAACTTAAATTGAAACGTGTCTCAAATCTCGATTTTAAACACCCATTCAATTGATTTGTATGTTCAATAAATATTTAAAAATCTAATTTGTATTAATTTTAAAGTTTTGTGTCAAATAAAGTGTATATAAATTAAATTTCCGGCGATTACATGACGTAGTGGTCATGAAACGGTTAATTCAACTGATTTGAAATTTTAAATCTTAAATTTAAATTTTTTTATATTTAATTTATATTACAATTTTTATAATATTATGTTTTTAATGATGTAACAAATTAATTAATTGTAAATTTAAGGCAAAAACTAATTCAATTTATTACAGTCTTCCGCTTGAAGAAGTTATCCCATTAATAGATTTGGTTTTTGTGCTGATTAAATTTTAAATTTTTTTTTTTTTGCAAATTACAGTGATAGAATATAGAAAACAGAATACAGAGCAGTTCAATAAGATTGTTCAATAAAATTGTGATGTATCTATAAAGGCTGTGGGAATAGGACCGGCGTTAAACGGAACACTTGACAAGCGCTTGGTCTCAAAGTCTTATCAATAAACCAAGCAATCAATTGTTGACTTTGTATAAGAAGGCTTGTTTCGAGTCCTGACCAAACCCAAAACTTAAAAATATAGATCCCAGTTTATTCAGACTACTATATTCGACAATACCATTAAATGGGTAAACTATAAACAGCAACTAATTATACTAAAAATTTAATAACTTTCACATACCGTTTCCTAAAATTCTCGTTCGACTTGTATTATGATCCAAATCTCGTTTAAGCATTTCCGAATTTCGTACATTTTGTCGAGTAATCCTTGAACCAATTTTATAAAAATATAAATTTGAGCGGCTCTTAACACGAATCCAAATCCAATGGTGAGTATCAGCCATTTTGTAACGAACGATTGATCCCCAATTAAGAGCCAAACTAAAAAAATTGACGCAGCCAATGATGACATAAAATTCATATAAAATTGTAACAACATTTGACTGGCATACGGTTGTACTAACACTTTAAGTAGTTTCTCTAGTTTATTATACTCCACAATTATTACATGAATTCGACTGATTATTTTTAATCTGACATGGTTGGTGATACGTACTGCCTCTTGATTTTCGATCGAATTTAGTATAGCAACACTCTCGCCCAACACAATCTCATACAAATGATATATGTTCAGGAAGCATAAAAATGTTTCAGAATTTAACAAACTGTATGAGATAGCATATATAAAAGACATAATTAAGTGTCCACTGTCAACATATTGGTTAACTTTGGAAAGGGTTATTAATGTAACACCGGCCGTAAACCATAAAACAACCACTTCTTTGATGACAAATATTAAGAAATATTTTAAACACAGTGTTAAATATTTCCGTTTCCCGTGCGTAAGTAACAGTCGATTTGTTTCGAATAGCTTATTAATCGCAACCACTCGTTGATTACGTGTACGAACTACAACAAAATACATGGAGTATGTTATAAGTCGTCGGGAATAAATTAAAAGAATTGATATGGAAGTTGAAAATGATGAAATTTGGTTATTGGTTGTTTCCATACTCGAATTTAAAGTATTCAAAAGCAATACTAATGGCATTCCCACTGCTATTAAAGTCGTGTAAATGATAGCAAATATCGACGTTTCCGTTCGACTTTTAACAAAATTATATCGATACACTACAAGACCGCTCATTCGGCCCAAAATATAATAGTAAAACGCACAGAATTTAAAATATTTATACTTAATGGTGAACATTATTATGTTAGTGAACACTCAATTGAAAAGGTTGGTCATCGATTGGTAATTAGTGACAAAAATAATAAATTCTGTACGAAAGAACGATTAATGTAAAACAATTATATCTGTAAAGCTAATTATATGACATCTAACCCAAGACAAACTAACAAAAATTATTGTGTATACCTGTATTATTACAGAAACAGTTTATTTCATGCAGGAAGTAAAAAATGATATAACATATCTTTGTATTGTTCTAGACAACCCAAAGAAGACAAGTAGTTCTCTTCTCCTAGGGGACATCTTTTCTGACAGCGACCTCGACATCTGCCAAATAGCGGCTTTCTTCTCATAAATTTGTTTTCCGTCATCATCCGTCATCATCCGTCACCATTCGTTTTGCATCGGCTCGCAGAACGTAATCGAGCCATCGTACTCGAAGTCCTTATATACCTTGAACGATATCTAGAATTTTCATTAAGATTCTGATCTCGTGATTGCTAAAAACCTGGCAAGTGTCTTCATGGCGTTTGAGGCCATATAGCATTCGAATGACTCTTTTCTCAAATGTTGAATATAATTTTTTTCTCGTTTTACTTATGGAGCGGCATCTTTTAACTATCGGTGTATATGCAATATATAAATGTCAAACAAGTCTAAAAATAAAATGGTCAAAGAAAATTAAACAATAAAGTTTGAACCTAACACATTCTAAGTCTTAACACTCCTCCACTTCTAAATCCTGACTCTCAGCATAATATAAATACACATAGTACTACCATGGTATGTTGGCCCATTGACGTGCTAGATGTCGCTACTGGTATCGTTTTAAAATAATCATAATATATGTATATGTATAATCGCCTAAATGTCATATATTTATTCTAAATGTTGACGGTATTTTATCGACCCGACATCTGGAACATTATTGGGTAAACTTTTTTTATGATGGTAGTACTATATGTACATATTTATATTATGCTCTCAGTCTCTCACTGTACTTGATCAGTACCAGCATGAAGCTGAATTACGTTTCCTAACCATTGATTCATTGACATGTTAATTTGTATTCTGCATCATTACTTTGTTTAGTATGTTGTGGCTGCTTCCATATTGTCCTTTGTGGAATTGAGGTTATATATGGAACAAGCCAACTTTTATAGAAATGTTGATGGAATTGTTGTACTTTTTCCATTGGCTGGAAAATACTTAATTAAATAGAATGACATCAAGCTCTGCAATTTTTAGGATGTCCAGGAGGAATTGAGCTGGTTTTAGTGGATTTGTTTGGTCGTTTGATAATAGGCATATTGGCTTGGATTTAAAGCAGTATTCCACCTCACCTAGTAAAGTGTTATTTTCCTCAATTGTTTAAATTGTTGCTCATATGGCATCCCTTTAACTGAAGTAGTCCTAATGACGTTACTAACAATAACGAGATTTTTGTCATTATCAGAATATGGTAGACCTCTTTTGACACACAATTGAGATCATCTATATAGTAGCTCTAATAGCTCTTTCTTAGTACTTCTGAACTCAAATACGCTAATATACATCTTTTACGCCCGTTGCATGAACTTATCTTCTTCCACCAGTCGACCAACCATAGTTGATCGAAAATTGGATAACAACAAAAATATTCCAGCATACCTGTATTGATGAAGTAGTTCTTTCAGAATTAAACTCATCAAGCTAGAAATCCTCCGAATGTGTCGATGTGTGTTAGTCGTTCCTTATTTTTATGTCCATAATTATGGCTTTGTACCGGCCAATGTTGCTCACTTTTTTACAGCCTGTCAAGGTTTGTATATTGTAGCTCATACTCCCAAAGCTCTAGATCATACATTGCCTAGATCTGCAGAATTTTTAGTTGGCGAGGTTTACGTAGTATAATTTCCATAATCTCAGAAGTTCATTATACGAATGTGGCCCAGCGGAGAGGATCATTTACAAGCCAATCAAGAACAATTTTTGAATTAGTCCAAGTATAAATGGTGTTGAGCAATCTCGCTGGTATTGTCAAAACCGTTAATATAAATAAAGTAATCGTGATCCTTGTACCGCTTATCATCTTGTAATTCCTGATCGTATTTGGTCCCACTGCTCTATTTACCCTCTTGGTAATGTATCATCCCGTTTCAGGCTTAAAGTCCACAAGAAAATCGCAAACTTAACAATCTCAAGTGTCAGCCATCTAAGCGGATCAAAAAGTCTGGTTGACCCTGAAAAAATTATCCGTTTTGTAAGAGTTAATGATTAAAGATCTTTCACATCATCATGGAGTCAACACAACAATCGTGAGTTCAAAACAGCTTCAATTGGAGTTATCATAGTGGTCCTCGAATTATGGAATGACAGTAATTGCTAACCTTTCTCAAGTGGTACTTCATCGATTTGACTTTGACCTTCCATAGGCTTCCGAAATGTGAACCACTTGCGCACAAAAATTCATCATGAGAACCCTGTTGTTGTCTCAATTGTTTATTTAATAATTTGAGTTCTGGATTGCCGGATGTGAAATTGGATTCATTATTAGACCAAATCAATGAAGGTCCACGCCTCGCAATGAATCTACGCAACGTAGATTTTTGGAGCTAGCTTAAAATCGTGTGCATATTCGGGCGTAAATCATTCAAATTTTTAATCGTAGTGTATTTAGCACAATTGATAACCCCTCATGCTCAATGAATAACGTAATCCTTTAATGATAAGATAATTTAACAGATGTCTTTTCGGTAGAATAACAGGATGTTGCGACAAACAGTTAAGACCAGAACTCCTTAATCGCCCACCTACTCTAAGTACCCCAGCTCCGTCCATGGAAATATTCAATGACTTTAACATCGATTTTGACTTTAATCCTTCTCGTCTCCATAAGTTTATGATTTCTTCGGGAAATGAATAGTACTAACTTGTATTGGTCCTCGTACAATAGCCGATTTCCTAGTTGGCATTCGACAAAACTACAATACAAATACCAGGGAGCGCTTAACTTTCAAATACGAAAGTATCCCTACTAATCTATCAATCATAGATAATTGTAATGCACCATAATATAAATACATATAGTACTACCCTCATAAGAAAAAAAACAGTTTACTCATTGATGTTCCAGGTGTCAGGTCGATAGAATATAGTCAACATTTAGTATAAATATATGACATTTAGGCAATTATACAAATACAAATATTTTGATTATTTTAAAATTATACCAGTAGCGACATCCACGTCAATAGGGTAACATACCATTGTATTACTATGTGTATTTATATTATGAAAGCACTTTTACAAAGTAGTGTCGTTGTTCTTGCTTCTAAAGCTGCTGAACGTATATGAAATGTCTACTAGCCAATGCAATACAATGAATGAATCACACCAAGCATCTACGTTGTTAGGGATGTCATTAAATAAACATCCTTTAATCAGCATAACTAATTTGGCTAAAACATAGGCCCCACACAACTCCAGACTTAGTAAACATATTTGTTTAATCGGTGTGATTATTCCTTTCGAGCATACTATTTGAGTACTAATACCGCCATCAACAACTACTGAATGCAAGTAAATTACTAAATTACTGCGCAAATTTGTGGTAACTTCTTTTAATCTAGATCTTATTCACAACGCCAAGTCCTTGATATACCTGGTGGAATTCTCCGTAATTCACTTGATATAAAAAAACCATATAAAAAAATTGAAAGCATCGAAGGTGTATAAACGAAATTTTCATTGTTTCTTATAATTCACTATAATCGACACGATCTAGCGACCGATAATGGTGGAATAACGAAGTATGTTGCGAGCGCATACCATCTTTACGTCACGAAGTCAAATTGCTCATGTGTTAATTTTTAAGAGTCAAATCGAGTCAAGGCATTTTATCAATTTAAGGATGGATGTGGTCCAAATGGCATCTTCGCACTCTTTCTTAAAATATTTGGAAACGAGGTGTCGATGCTTTTGTCACGCTTTATCAATCTTTGGTCAGTTAAATAAAGTCATTGCAAAGATTTATTTTAGTTTTTTATGCCAGTAAAATACAAAATTTGTACCGTGACAAAACGTGGTGGAAGCGACGTATCAGATGAGAACTACGATAACAAAATAAAATCTATAAGCTTTTGAATTTATTGGTGAGAAAAAGCTTATTTTTTACAACTAGCTTCGATTATTTACAAAAGAATAAACCAACATAATAGTATTATTTTTTAAACCACTTCGAGCTGATGTATGTGAGCTTTTAACAGTAGTGTTATAAATATAAATGATTTTTACTCTTCAAAAAACTTGTTACATTATTGAAAACTAAAGCTTATTATCAGTAGTAGATACACAGTAAGTTTTGTATTTTTAAATAAAAGCTTTCCATTTAATATCATTCTGACTGCTTAAAACTTCCCTTGTTTATGTAATATATCATTTTATTTAGAATTTTAGATGATCTCTCTTCACAATCTTTTATTTGATAATAAAATTTCAAATGATTTTCTCGGAAGATAATTAAAAAAGCTCAATATCACAGATTGTTTAATTATCGTTCTTACTATTTAATCTATATGGTTTTAAAATGAGCTTTCACGAAAATTTTAATTTTATTTTTTTTTGAACATATTTTGATAAAGATTGATATAGTTTAAAAAAATGTAAAGCAATTTAAATAACTTTCGAGTACAAGCTCAAGTTGAAATGATAGATGCAATACTTTTATTTTATATTTGACTATTTAGACCTTTTGTCAAAAAATTCTTTTTATATTTTTAGAGAAAATTTTAAGCTCAAAATTACTAAAACTGAAGTTTTTACTAATTAAAATTTACTAAAACTGACGCTTTTATTCACTAAAACTGAAGCTTTTTATTTTAAAAGCTTGTTACTGTTTATTAAATGAGTTTCCATGCAGTCTTTGCAAATAACTTGAGTAACGACATTTTTTAACAGAGCAAAAAATTGTTACGAAAAGCTTAACGTTCGAACGACTTCCCTTCACAATATTTTACGATAGCAACTGGTGAGTTTAAACTATAAATTTGGAAAACTTTAAAACTATTGAAACGAAAAAGCTTTTCCATTAAACTTTATTTTTTATATTCACTGAGGTGGTGCTAATGAATGGATTTTGTAAAATATTACTTACTGAAAAATTATTGATTAAAAAACTTGTTCTTCCTCGTTTATGAAAAGCTCAATGAATTTGAATTAAAAGCTTAATGCACTGTTAATTTGTATTACATTGAAAGCTTTTCCTAATGAAAACATATGGTAAAACCAATGAGCAGTATATGTAAATATGATACAGTGTTTTAAATGTCAAGCTTTTCATTTTAAAAGCTTGCTACTGTTTATTAAAAAAGGTTCAATGCAAATAACTTGAGTAATGAAATTATTTAATAAATCAAAAATTGGTATTAAAAGCTTAACACAAATGTATCGGATTAGCAATTGAAGAGATCTAAAAATAAATTTAATTAGTGTAAAAGCTTTCTTGTTAAGCTTTTTGAATTTTTAAAAATGATTAAAACATCATGACCTTTGATTGAGAGTTCGAACGACTATTCATCACAACATTTTATTATAAAAACTAGTGAGCTTATACTTTAAAACTAGAAAGCTTTGTAATTTAAATAAAGCATAAAAGCTTTTCCATTAGACTTTATTTTTTATATTGACATATGTGCTGCAAATAAATAATTCTCATGAAATATTTTTTAATGACATATGATAGTTTTAAAGTGCTTGTTTAACCACATTATTGAAAAAGCTCAATGAATTAGTATTAAAAGCTTCTCAAACATTTATTTTGTGTTAGGTAGCAAAAAGCTTTTTAAAATAGTATAAATTTCAGAGGACTTAACATTTTTTTCAAATCTTTAGATCAAAGCTTATTTTGAACGATGGTCGATCTATTGTTCTATTGATAGTTTCATTAGCTTTCGATCTATAAATTTTTAAAAGCTCAGAAAGGTTGTTTTTTACATTTATCTGATTATAACAATTTTACGTGCAGTCACAATACTAGCGATAATTCGATAATAATAGTAAAACAAAATTCCCAAAAAAATTAACTTTTCAATTTCACTTTAAACTATAATTAAAAATTGAAAATGTCACATAAAAGCACACGCGCCTAAACACAAAATAAATTCAATTAGATTAAAAAGAAATACTTAAAACACATTTCATAATTATGTTGACCAATTGTAAACTGTGGTCCAATTGTTGGGTGTGTCCCAATCCGGACGCGCAACCCATAATTTTTGTATTAGAATTTTAAATATAATTTTTGTTGGCACTAGCCATCCTAGCGGATCATATATTTTAGAGATTTCAGAGGTTATTTTATGTTTTGTCGATTCCTTAGTTTCCACTAGGTTAGTTCGGAATGAAAACGTATCTACTATTGCGTTCCATACGATACCAAGTGTTGTTGCTGCCTGATTCTCTTCGAGTAATTTAGGGTTCATAGTAATTTCATCCTGCAAAAACGATTGCAATAGTTGTTTTGAATTTGATTGCCACTTCTTCTTCCATGTAGCATCTTCTTCCGCGTCTGCTCCTGATAATAAATCATCTTTGTAGAAATTCTACAGTATACGTCTTACATGATGCGTCGAACACCACCCGCAATTTCGTTGTACTACTGCTCTCTTTGTATACCCCATGATGAGGCATAACATACCGGTTATCATCGTCCTTAGGAATTTGAGACCAATCGACTCTACTCATATGATTCAGTTTTATCTATTCTTGCATAAATTCGACATATTGCTTGTGAAACTCTTTATTTTTTTTAAATATCCATTCCATTGCAATCAAACGTGCTTTGGCGTTGGCATACGAGCTTCTCAGAACGAATCTAAAGTATATAAATGGTAGTTCAACATGAATCGATTTTCTAGCGCTTCTCTAATTTTTCCAAGACTTCCGCGTAGTTTTGGTCGGTGGTTGAGATATCCCGTATTCACCCTGCGGCTTCTCCTCGTAATAAACCTTTCAGTTGTTGTAGCATTAGTGACCCTTTCATGGTGAGATGATCATGTATCGCGTTTATAGATAAGTCTCTGAATGAAGGCCATATCTTATATTCACAATTAAACTGCCCAATATTTACCTTCGGAAGCTTAACATTTGCGTTGGTATTCAAAGATTTATAAAATTTTTCTTGTTGCGCAACAAATCTTTAATGTATCATTAAACGCATCGCCAGATTTACTCTAGTTCGACCTGATTTTAATGTGATTTTGATTCGGGTTTCGGCACCAAAAATGGAGCCTTTTTCCAACCTTTTTTAAGAGGTAAAGACACAACTGCCACGGTTTTAAGTTAGAAATCTTGTTAAGGTATAATATACTACTATTGACTTCTATTAGCTGCAAGCCCTCCTCTAAGGTGTCCACAGAAGTCATTAAATTATCCATGCACAGGTTTTTCTCAATTTCTGACAGGCCACTGGATTTAATTGTCAACTAACTATTTTGTCGTGATACTTTAAGTTCGTAAAACACCGTAATGTGGCAGACAATATCCTTCATTACCCTCTGATCTCTTCTTTAAAAATTCCGTTTTCAAATGCCTCTTCTGTTGGTAGAATGTACCTACTTTCACTAATCGATGCTATTTCCGGCTACTAATGATATTAATACTTTTGGTGGCTTCACTGAGCATCTTCTCTATGCCTTTTTAAGTCATTACCCACTCGAAAATCGTCTTTTACAATAATAGTCTATCTTGGCTAAGAGATTTTCTTCCATCAAGTAAATAAAACATCTACCAAGACTGGCCTTACTAGATTCCGGATCAGCTAACTATGCAAATTGTTCCTTATGTTGGATGGTAAATTTTAAAAAACTAGCGATACTGAGTTTTGGATGACTAGGAGGTCTACAAGTAAAGGCACTCGATTTCATGTTCAACATTTTTACAATTAATTCCTATTCGGGAGTTCAATCATTTTTGGCTCAACCATTGCACAAAAAACTCTATCATTAAACTAACTTAAGAGACTGAATCTATGAAAGTACGTTAAATTTGTGATTGGCCATAAAGGTGTAATAATATAATGAAAGTTGTTGGTATGACTGATTGTATCTTTCATGGCCAATTCAGTAGCAGGGAGAATCTAAATCACTCACAATGCTATGATTAACCTATTCGGTATAATTGATAACGACAGCCTAAAAGATCTGGGTGCCACCATCCACACAAATAGTTGATTCATGACTATCTACACTAACATCAAAATCACACTTAAACAACACGTATCGGACTCTGTAAACAATATTAATTTAAGAATCGCACATCTCAATTCAGCACAGAAAACGACATTAGACAAAATAATATATAACAACCTTAACTCATTCAACGAACCAGAGGAAAAGCTAACGTTTACCACAACAATAAAAGGAAAAATTACAGGACACAGACTAATGAGGCAGTCTATACTCGTGCCTATCCTTATCCAGTCTGCCTCAAGGATGAAGCAGAAAAACAAATACAACAATTATTGTCGGATGGAATAAATAGACCATCGGAATTACCCTATAACTCCCCAATTTGGGTTGTACCCAAAAAGGATGACGCATCGGGAGAGAAAAAGTATAGGATGGTCATCGACTACCGCAAATTAAATACGGCAACAGTCTCCGACAAATATACAATCCCAGAGATTACCGACATCCTAGCAATTCTTGGTGATTTACTGTCTTAGATTGAAAGAGCGTCTTTAACCAAATCCCGCTCAAGGAGACGGATATCGAGAAAACAGCATTCTCTTTCAACCATGGCAAATATGAATTTACTCGCCTGAAAAATGCGCCATCTATCTTTCAACGTACTTTAGATGATATCCTACGGGAACATATAGGGAGACGCTGCTATGTCTATATCGACGACATAGTTATATTCGGAAAAAATAAAAGGAGCACTTTGAAAACATCGAAATAATATTCAAAGTTCTTGAAAGAGGCGACCTTAAAATTTAACTTGACCAATGCGAAGTTTTAAGGGAAGAAGTTGAGTTTCTAGGATTCGTCCTCAGTAAGGACGGAATTAAAGTAAATAAAAAATGTCAGGGCCATAACAGAATTGACCATCCCAAAACAGTGAAAGAGCTTAGATCCTTTTTAGGAATGCCTCAAATTTCGCACTTGATGCAGTACTTTCTCAAAACAACAGGCCAATTACTTTTCTGTCCAGGACATTAGATAAAACCGGAGAAAACTATGCAACTAACAAAGAAGAGATGTCAGCAATAATTTGGTCTTTAACTTCATTAATTTCCTATACGGAAGCAAAAAAGTGCAAATTTTCACAAATCACCAACCGGTTACGTTTGCCCTAAGTAACAAGAATAATAACTCAAACATGCAAAGATGGAAGGCCATCCTGGAGGAATATAATTACGAATTTAATTATAAACCAGGTAGAACGAGTGTGGTAGCAGACGCTTTGTCAAGAGTGACAATTCCCACTGAAGCGAATGCATTAAAATTAAATCTTCCAATCATTTTACTTCCCAAGAATGAATAAGAAAATCAAATTACTGGTCAAACAATGTACTACATGCAAAAAGAATAAGTATGATCGACACCCAAACAAGCAAATGAATAATGCTACTCCTATTCCTAATTATCCGGAACTTACCATCCACATAGACATATATTCCACTGAAAACTGACTAGCCCTCACAGCAATAGACAAATTGACAAAATACGATATCCTATTTTCCTTCAATGGCCCCGAAATTGTCGTAAAGGACAACAGTAATACAATAATATCATTATACAATAATATCAATGATGGAGGATCCTCTGAAAATTTCAGATGATCAGGATTCCCTCTTACAAAAGCAAATTGAATGGACAAATAGAAAAATTCCACTCGACCCTTTCAGAAATAATTAGATGCTTGAAAGCAGATGGAATCGAAAAATCATTTGTAGAGCTGCTTGAAACATCAGTGAATGAACACAATCATTCGATACACTCTACTACCAAAAGGAAACCGGTAGAGTTATTTTTCGGATGAAGTCCAAATGTATCCTCTGAAGAATTCGAACAATTACGCCTAAACGGCATCGAAAGGCTTATACAAAAACAAGAACAGGATATAACATATCACAATATAAGACGAAAACCTATAAAAATATACCAACCAGGCCAATTTATTTACGTAAAACAGAATGTTAGATTAGGCTCAAAACTGACAGCTAAGTATAAACATAATATAGTTAAAGAAAGTCATAATACAACGGTTACAACCGAGTCAGGAAAAATTATGCAGAAGAGCAATATTAAGTCGTAACGTTGGTTTAATTATAGGTACGCGGTGCGTGTTATTGTCGCAGAAGTAAAAATGTTAGACTATTCGAATTCCCTGGTTATTCCCATTAATAGTTTGGTATAGGTAAAATCGAAGAAGGGAATTATAAGTAAGTTCTCGTGATCGAGCAAAAAGTATTTATCCACTTAACCGTTTCTATGTAGCCACAATCGATACTATTTGCAGCGATCCCTACTCATGTCACCTGTAATACATAATTAAGGCTATTAATAGTTCATAGTGTATATACGAATACGAAATATAACAGTCACTTCATATTCTTTGTATCTAAATTTGGTATTGTTAAGTGATCCTCAGCTTAAATGATCTGAAACGTTAATTTTATAAAAATTCATCGATTAATAAATTTAAAAATGTAAAACACTTACATCACATAAAAACTGCTCGTTCATCTTGACATAGCATAATATATCATTCAATATTTTTGCCGACGTCTCAACCATTGTTTTAATTTTTTGACACATTCCAATCATACTAAACAACTGTACAAGCGAAAACCCTAGACTCACTGCACTGGTCGAAAAAAGTTCAGTTCTGTGACTTATATTTTTCGAAAAAAACAAAATAAATTCGAAAAACAGTAACGTCATAATTGAGGTGAATAACGTCAGTAGATTCAAAAGAAATTGTAATGCATTTTTATCAAACATAACCTTGGTCGTATGTTGCAATTTTACATATAACTTAATCGATCGATTGAGACGATTATTTGCCACTCCTATTTTATAAATACTGGCATGTGACCACATTTGTAGATACATTAGCACTTCCTTCAGCTCCTCGTTTACAATTTCGTACATGTGTATTAAAATTAAAAGGCACACGGTTAGTTCGCTGTACAGAAGATTGGTTAGAAATGTGTCAAAACTAAACATAATCACGTGTGCCATGTTTAAACTACGATCATAAATTATTTCAACACTGATCATTGCCGATACAAAAACAGTCCATACAAAAACAATTTCTTTCAGGATCAAGTACACAAAATATTTAAAACTTTGACGCACATATTTTGCATTCGTTTTACATAAAATTGTATCTACACACTCGAATATTTGATTGATGGCCGTAACTTTTGCACTACTAAGCACCACCGTTGTAAAACATATTGTTCCAGAAACCGCAATTTCATTAACATTTAGGAGTGTTAATAGAATTACGCCAGATGCGGTTTTAAATTGTTGAACCGCATTTGATCTTTCTGCTGATTCGCGTAACATAAAGTTTACCAATTTTATTGTGAACTGTAACAGAATACATAACACTCGGCGGAACATTGAAAGGCGTACACGTCGAGTACGGTAATCGTAGTGATACACAACCAGACCGGTCACTTGAAGCAACATTTGTAAATATTTTAAAATGGGTGTAAAATATTTGTAGTGGAACATGATCGATTAATGCTAATGCATCTAAGTCTGTTTATGCTGTACTGACTAATGTGCGTCGAGCTAAATTTAGAGGTAGACAAATGATTAGCCTTTAGACGCGAATTATTAATTATGTACTAATTGATTAATACATTTGAGTGATACAATGTATGATAACCATAGTAACATAACCTAGTTTTACAATTTTGTAAAGTCATAGTTAATTGACGTTAAAACTATAGCTTACCATTTCCATAAGCACTTTGAATCACCTTCCGATGTACTGCTGCTTTGAATCACCTTCCGATGTACAAAATAAATTTCTTGTAGAATTTTTCCAGCCACTCGTGATCTCTTAACCACCAGCTCACACATTTTTGTATAAAACAAAAGTTGTAGCCCATAAAAACTTCCAACAAACAGTAGGGTTACTCGTAGTTGTATTAATGGATTTTTAAACTCGAAAAATATAAATCCAAACGTGGTTATGGTTAGGACAAACATAAGAATAAAAATCTGGACCAGCAATTGTACGGTATACGTGTTTGAAATCAATTGAACCGTGTACGTAACACGTCGATGTAGCCGCATCAAAGTACCGAGATTGTCGCATAAACTTATGCTAAAATCGTCACCCAACATATTTGACATTTCACTATTTAAAATATCGTACAGATGAATCAAATTTAATAAATTAAAAACGAAGTGAGACGTTAGAAAATACGAAAAAAAGAAAAATAGACACAGAGTCAGGCTATGGAATATCGATACCTGATAACCCGATATCATTTGAATATTATTGACATTAATTCCCAGCCACAACCAAAGTAATAAAATTTCTTTTACAAAAAACGTTAAAAAATATCTGAAACTGTGGGCCGCATATCGCTGACCGAATTCGGCCAAAAATATATCGTTACACCGAATTAATTTATTGTAGCTACGAATCATGTGTTCGCGATAACAAATCGGCGTCACAAAACATAAAATGCATTGCAATTTTGAAAAGGTGTCATTTTGTAATAATGAAAAACCATACGATAGTCCGGCTGACAGTTGACTTTGAAAATAGTGCGACATTGGTACAAGAAATTGTTTTTTTGCATTTGTCAACAAGTAGTTGATGGCAATGAATGTAAATCCACAATACAGTAGAGCTAAGCATGATTTTTCAAATTTACGATATCGCCAATTGTAACGTAAACACGTCAGACCGAATAGTTTTGTGGTCACATAGAGGTAATAAAATATCAAAAGAAAATATCTGTATTGGAATTTTAACATTTTACTGTACACGAAAAACTTGTGTGAACCGAAATTAATTTTTTTTACTACTAATAGGTAGCCAATGATATAATTACGTATTGCAGCCAATGATATAATTACGTAATGAGTAATTAGACTAATGAACATATTTGTGTCGTACTAAAAAATGATAATCTAATTAATAATTTAATATGCTGTTGATAAATTGGTCTACCAATTATGTTAATGTATAATACTATTGCAATAATAAAAATAATCGTTGTTTTTTTAGGCCATTGCATGCCCCCACCAAATCAACAAACCTATAACTGTTTCGATCCCAAGCTTATTCTTCGTATCGTTTTAGACAATCCGAAGAAGACAATTCACTCTTGACACCTAGGAGCCGTTTCCGAGATCACAGAACATGACCTAGCCAGTGTAGTCGCTGCCCTTTTTTTTAACAGGAATTTGTATCAAACTCCTAATATCGTAGTTACAGAGAACTCAGTAAGTATCGTTATCATCGCGATTGGGGTTATTTATCATACGCATAACTCTTCTCTTGAATATCATTAACCCATTTTTCATACTCATTCATCAAGTTCCAACTCTCACACCATAAATGACAACGGGGTTAATTAACACCTTCTATAACTTTAGCTTGTCGTCCTTTGCAATTTATTTTGACTTTAACAGTGGACGTAAGGTTTGCAAAACACGGTTACCAGTAACAAGAAGTGCGCTTTAACATACCTCCCACACAATTGTTATTAGGTATAAGGGAATAGAAGTTCGCAATATTCATTTGGCCAACTCTGCCAGAAATGTTAAAAAGTTCGTTTCCCTAATTTCCTAATTTCGTAAATCTAATGCGTGGTCAATTCAGCTTCAGTGATTGCCATTAAAATATCACCAATTAGAAAATGTCTTGGTATGAGTGGATTTATATCGTGTCGCTCTGATGAAATAGCAGTAATGGGTCTCAAATAATGGTGGACGAAGTCCTAGATCTATACCTCCTTGCGGTGGTCTCTGTGTCACGCTAAATGAATCAGGCGATGTAGTGGAGACGAGCAGGGGAAATCCTGTTTATAGTCAGGGACACTTCATGTCAGGGCGAGTCATTGGCACCTCAAAACCAAAACCAAATCAGGGTCTGTTCACCATGTTGGGTGCGGCTGAAGCGGACGTCTGTCTTATATCAAGCGGCTATATAAATGTGTTCAAGGTAGGACTGGATGCCTTAAGATTCTCTCCAGTACGTGGCCCACACACGTAACAAGCGGGTTGAGCAGCAGGTCAACAACTTGCTCTCATAAACAATTAAAGTTATGTATCCTAATCAAAGGCCTCGGATTACCATATCGGATTTAGCATAAAATCTACCTCGGAAATTGTACACGGACAACGCTTTAAAAATGGGAACAGGGAACCTGCTTAGCCTCTTAACACCTGAAGATCTCCAGATCCTTTCGAACCAAGCAAAGAGTTACACATTAGACGTGCTTGCACTACAAGAGCTTAGATGGTCCTGGAGTGGGATCCATAATACCACCAATGGTTACACTCTTCATTACAGCGGCCATCCGAATGGTGGAGGAGAATTTGGAGTTGGCTTCCTTATCCATCAGCGCGCGAAGCATCATATCATCGACTTCCGCCCTATTAACATGCGGATATGTACGGTCAGGCACCGCACTAAGAAAATCAACATCACGATCATTAATGTACATGCAGCCACCGAAGATAAATCTGATGACATCAAATATCTCTTCTTTGTCGAGCTGAAAGAAGTCATCAATAACATACCGCACCACGACATTAAAATTATAGTGGGCGACTTTAACGCAAAAATCGGTAGGAGTGCAGAAAATACATCGTACATCGGTTCTAACAGCCTGCACCTAACTAGTAATAACAACGGCCACCACGCCACCGACCTGGCAGATCTTACAGAGGTGCAGACATGGTCAGCAATCATGTGCTTGTCATATTTAAGAATAAGTGCAAACTGTCATCTACGTTCAACAGGCAAGCACAAAAGACCGATGGAATATCGATGCTTTAAAAGACCAAGCGTCACTACAGAGCTACCAATCAGCTGTCACTAATTATTTAGACCGGCCCAATAACAACGAAGAAGCTCCTCCTAATATCCAGGAGCAGTGGCACGCTTTACAGTCAGCCATAACCACCGCGGCGCAAAGTTCCATCGGAAGAAGGCCGAGATCCAGCAGTGTTTGGTTCGATCATCAATGCCAAAGGGTCGTCGAAAATAAACGAAACATTCGTGAAAAATGGTTGGGTCGCAACACTAGATGCACGCTAGTAGAATATCTCCGCACTAAGAAAGCTACGACTAAATACCTTCGACAAAAGAAGCGCGATCATATGAGATCTTGCATATTTAGACCTAGTTTATGCAGAAGTTCGAATCTTTTCATACAAAGTATATTGGGATGGCCCATTCGAAGAAGTTCTCTGGCGTAATAATATCCAGTTAATGGAAGTATTCCAGTTCATTATTTATTTGTGTTATTACCGCATACGCCACTAGCTGTCTTTTTTAATATGAGTTTGATTGACCAACAATTCAATCCTAGATGTATTTGTTTCTGATTTTTCTGGGTCAATGTGGGCTCACCGATTTGCTGACAAGTTGATGAAATTATTGTGATGTCTGACGTTCGGTGGAACATAGTATTGTGTATGCCGGCTTCAGTCTATCTAATGAAATTATTTGTTTTGATTTCGACTTAAAAAATTTTTTCGTAGTTTACGGACTACTCTGCATGGCCCTTCATATGGAGAAAAGCTGGAAGTTTGCTCCAAATTTATCTACACGTACGTAACCAAAATTGGAATTTTCCAATGATTTTGGTAGGAATATGCCGATTTGGCTTGTTTGGCGAGGTGCTGTCGGTATAAGGTTTTGGATTCTAAAATTTGGTTGATAACCAAGTCGTGAGTTAAAGGTGTAAGAGGATTTTCGATGAAGAACTTTCCAGGTAGTTTAATAGTTTCTCAGATAACTAGTAGGATTTCTGAGCTTCCTTGGATCGTGTTACTTTTAGCCATAAACTTTCTTCCATGGAATTATCTTGCCGATGGTAAGCCATCGTACGGATTATATTTGATAAATGATGGTAAGTCTATCAAAATTGGGAAATATTTTGGCAAATTAAAACGTTTTCAAAATTTTCAAAAAATCATGTGGGTCGCTTTAGCTAATCAAAAACCATCCAAAATTTTAAAAATTCAAAATTGAAAAATATTTTTGCAAATTAAAAATCTTCCAAAATTCTTAAAAATTCATTATGATTGGCCAATCAAGATTGGAAAATATTTAGGAAAATAAAAAAGCTTTCAAAATTTTCAAAACATCATGAAGGAAATATTTTGGCAAATCATAAATAATCCAAAATTCTTAAAATTAAAGGGTGTTTGTCTATCAAAATTGGGAAACATTTAGGCAAATTAAAAAGCTTCCAAATTTCTCAAAAACTCATTATAGTTAGCCTATCAGAAATGAAAAATATTTTGACAAATTAAAAGTCTTCCAAATTTCTTAAAAATTCAATATGGTTGGCCAATCAAAATTGGAAAATATTTAGAAAATTAAAAAGCTTTCAAAATTTTCAAAAAAACATCCAAAATTCTTAAAATTGAAGGGTAGTTTGCCTATCAAAATTGAGAAACATTTAGGCAAATTAAAACGCTTCCAAAATTCTCAAAAATTCATTATGGTTAGGAGTTTCGTTAAATCGGCGAAAATTTTTCACTCAAACTGTGATCCTTGATTATTGGTAATATGTCTCGGAATACTAAATCGCGACCTGTAATTATTTACAGAATTCGTGGTTATAGTGTTTGTCATGAAAGCCTTCATGCAGTACACTTCTGACCTAATGATTTAGGCCAAATTCACCAAATTCACTTAATGGTGAGTCGATTTTGTGTGCCCTTAAACTTTCAAACTTTTTGCAAGATAAACAGGGATTTACAAAATGGTATATATTTGGCCAAAACTAGCGAGAAATCATACATTTTCTAGTGGCACGGACACCAAGATGCAACAGATTATGTATGCCATCGAAGATTTTTGCAATTTATGGTCGATCCTTTTACCTATCAACGTTTCCCAGTAGATTTCTAATCCAGCTTGAAAAACTCCAGTTACGTGTTAGAACTAAAGTAACGTTGGCAAGGACAAAGTAAAGTCTGAAGTTCTAAGTTTGCTTTGGAGCCTAAAATAATTTAATAAGCATTGAAATTCGATCGACCGTCACTGTTTCGACGTCATTTGGTATAAGACAACGCTGAATGTCTGTGATAAATTGACTAAAGGAATTTAATTAGTGGCGAGAGTTTTGTATTTTTTCACGTTTTGACTGTATTGCTCGAGTGAAATGTCTTATAAATCTATATAAATCATTAGAGTGACCAGTCCAGCTGATACGATAGCAGCGTTATAAAAAATGTCTTAACAAGGTTTAAAAGGTGGCAAAACAAAACTGCCAGTTAAATAAACTAATAATATACTTACAGTTCTAACGATCGGCTGGCCAAACTGTCGGTATAATCCACTTTCCTGTAATTTTTCCGCAATCTCTTGTGATTTATCGATCAACTTCTGTCCCAATTTACAATGCGATGCCAACGGTGACATTGCAATAATCACCGCTAACGTGTAGTTTTTAAACAGTCCACTATATTCAGACAAATCCTCGTAAATCACTTGGAATAATAAAAACAACAACAAAAGAGTCACATTTGTGTACAAAGTAATATATTCTATTATCACTTGACGTGAAAATCCACGGCACACACTACTAATCGTACAACTAATGGTACGATAAAAAATTGCCAGTTGATCAATACGATCACATAGTTTGCATATTTCTAAACTAGTTAGCCGATCTCGGCGTCTAAACGTATCCATAATCTCGTCCAATTCACAATTTATAATCTCTAAATGGAACAAACAAACGAGCAGGGCAAAAAAAAATTGTGACCCAAGTAAAAATGTAGCCATAATACTGTACGATGCAATGATCGATTGGAATATGGTTAGCCGATGTGAAGTCAGTAAACGCTTACTAACTATATTCAAAATTATGATAGTCCAAGCCGCAATAAAGTCTTTATACATAATGAGTACAAAATGTTTAACACTCATACGTAAATACTTAGCTCCAAATTTATTTAAAATCATTAAATTCGTTTTGATCAGACGTTTTAATCCGATCATCAAATGCTGATTCCAAACGCATCCAAAATACAGTAGACTAAGTAATAAAGCTACTTCTAAGATACCCATAATAAATATTACGTGTAACGACATTTTCAGTAAAATTGAGCCACTAATATTTTCTTTAATCGTGATGCCAACGTTGTAAAGTGATACATTGATAAAGATTGCGACCACAAGGTTATAAAACAAAGACAAAGTTGAATTTTGAAATTTATTTCGTTCGATGGAATATGTGTAGCGTCCCAGGCCAGATATTTTCGTAATTATATATACATACAAAAATACATAATAAAACCATTTGTAACTAAATTTTATTTTTATCATTCTACTGAATAACTACACCTCGTAGTACACGTCAATATGGTTAAATATTACCGCGATTACTAATTTGGAATAAACGATTGAAGTCTGTAATCGATATCCATCAAAACGCAGTTTGTAATTAAAGTTTTATAAAGCAGTCCCTGTTGTCAGAGGGTAAAAACTTGAGAACACCCAAAAAAATTATAAGGCAAAGGAAAACTTGACTGTAAACGACTAAAAGGTTTGGTTGGCAGGTGGACAATAAGTTTTCTTTTTTTAAAGTAAATTTTTGTCATCTCTTTTACTAATAACGAAACCTCTTTGTACTCATTAATGTTGAAATTTATGGAGTCCATTTAGACCACTTTTATGGATTTTGTGTTTTGGTTTTAAGACAGCTTGAATCTAAGTAAAAACCAGATACAATTTGGCCTTGGCAGCTAAGAAATATTTGTGATTCTAATGAAATTTATTAAAGTTTAGGGACTCAACAAAACCTATTCTTAGAGGTATCATTTAGGCCAATCAGACCACTATTATGGATTTTAACTATTTTGATTTTGAGACAGCTTGAATCTGAGTAAATACCAGATACAATTGTGTTGTGACCATTACAATAATATTCCTTATCCATCCAAAACTTAAAATTAAAATCCAATTGAAGTTCCCTAACCTGTTTGAAATAAAAATAAAGAGTTTAAAATTTAGTATTTTGATGTCTCTGTTTAAGTTTTTTTTTTTTTATTTATTTTAAATGACTCCACCTATTGGAGTTTCACAGTTTCTGGTAAGTTGTTGTTTATACCACATCGTTATTTTGGATCTAAATCAGCAAGCCGCTGTTTGCATTAACAATTAAACCAGTTCAAAGGGTTTGGTTCTTTTTAATCTGCGTATAATATTGGTGTTGGTTAACAGCTGAATTGACTCTATATTCACATGTTGCTGGAGTCGTTCTTCGTGTTTCCTTGCATTTTTTTTTCAATTTCAATTGGAACGGGATCCACTTTAAGGTCTCTATGTAGATCACTATTCCTGACGTACCATGGTGCATCGACGATGTTCCTTAGTACCCTGTTCTGAAACCTTTGAATGATATTGACGCTGCTGGGTTTTGTACAACCCCAAAGTTCAATACCATGAGTCCATATTGGTTTCAGTATTTGCTTATAAAGTAGCAGCTTATTGTATGATGATAGAGAAGAGTGTCTGCCTATCCGCCAATACATTTTTCTATATTTTAGTTTTAGTTCTTCATTTTTCTTTTTGGCGTGGACCTTCCATCTAAGTTTAGCATCCAGGGTCATGCCTAGATACTTATCTGTGTTCGCATACGGTATTATTTCTCGATTTATTGAAACAGGTATATGTTCAACTCGTTTGTTAGTAAAATTTATGTGAACTGATTTAGTTTCATTTAGCTTAATTCGCCATCTTTTAGTCCATTTATATACTTCGGAGATAGCTGATTGTAATTTTTGTGTTGATTCTTTGTTGTTTTTTCCAACAGCTAGGATCGCAGTGTCATCAGCAAAAGTCGCCACTGTATTGTTTTCTAATTCAGGTAGATCATACGTGTATAGTAAATATGAAATCGGTTCTAATACACTGCCCTGCGGTACACCTGCTTTTATTTCTTTTAATTCAGAATAAGTTTCAGCAAATTTAATTCTAAAGAATCTATCTTTCAAGTATGATTCCAGTATTTTAGCGAATTGCATTGGTAAGAGGTTTCTTAACTTATGATTAAGTCCTTCATGCAAAACCTTGTCAAAAGCTTGCGCCACGTCTGAAAATATCGTATAGCAGACATTTTTCTCTTCAAGTGCATTCTCAATTACATTGATTACTCTGAATGCTTGTAGTATTGTTGAGTGTTGACGACCAAATCCGAACTGATGATATCGGATTAAGTTATTCCTTTCGATTATCGGATTTAACCTTTTAATCAGTAGATTCTCAAAGAGTTTAGACATAACTACAACTAAATTGGTCTATAAGTTGAAGTTTCGTATGGTGGTTTTCCAGGTTTTGATATCATTATTACTTATGCAATTTTCCACAAACTGGGCACAAATTTGATTCGAAATGCTGCATTGATAAGATAAGTAAGCTTAACTAGAGCCTTCCTTGTTAGTTCTTTTAAAATTTTTGTAGTAATAAGATCATAAACAGTTCGCGGTTTCCTTTATCGCTTTCAGTTCTGTCTTTTTTAATCATATTGACAG
Source organism: Tipula confusa (assembly GCA_963556175.1). Taxonomy (NCBI): domain Eukaryota; kingdom Metazoa; phylum Arthropoda; class Insecta; order Diptera; family Tipulidae; genus Tipula; species Tipula confusa. Next base: position 165,604,290 of record OY744476.1, read on the forward strand.
CATCCTGTATATCTATAACCCTAAGGGGTATAACCCTTTATTCTGTAACTCAGCTATTATATCTTTGCTTTCACAGGTATGGTGTAATCCTCTAGCCATAACCTTAATTGGTCTAGCTTGCTTATCTTCATAAGTATACCACTGAAACTTGTCAGCGTTAAGCTTCATGGTAAGTGTACGGTATGTTTCTGAGTCTGGTACTTTTACCTTCCAGACATCGTTGTTTAATGCTACTAACTTGTAATCTTTATCCGTAATATTTTTCATCAAGGCATTGATCGTAGATCAATGATGTCCGGGTTACTTGCTGCTTTTCTTTTCTTTGTGGGCTTGCTTTTTTTCAATGCCCAAGCAGTTTCTCTTGGTGGCTCGTCTTCGTCAGTAACTTCCATATTTATTGTTATTCTTTTTTTAGGTTTTTTGTCACGAGTGTCCACTGAGAATCACTTTCAGATTTCTTATTCGATTCCGGTTTTCACTCTCCATGTTTAAGGCAGTTTTATCTTCACTCACTTTTTTTGATGGATTTAGATTATTTTTTCTAATATATCCTATTGAATTAGCTTTTTTAATTGTTGGAGATCTCAAGATTTTGTTACCTCTCAGAAATGGGTTCTCGTTTCCCGTTGTAAAATTTACTGTTACTTCAGCCAAGTTTACCACGGCAGTAGCAGTGCTTGTTGTAATATCAGTTTCAGCTGCCAAGTGCACCACTGCTGAAACTTTGCGGTCATTGGATCACAACGACTTAGTGCCCGCTTGCACTGGGTTTCCGTTCCCTGCACCGTACGTTTCTTCCTTATCTGTTTTCTCCATGATAGATTTTTTTGTTCTGGGGTTCCCACCCATATACTGATGACAAAAGTAAATTTGCCCATGCATTCAGTCATGCACTGATCATTTCCAGTTACGACGCCTGGGTTATTCCATTTGAAATTAACCAATCAGGGCCTACCCTGCCGATCAATGGTTATACTTTTGGCATTACCCAGGATGCAGCGAAAGGAGCTTGTACAACCGTCACACCTCAACAAGTGCTTTTATTTATTAGGCTTGGATTTCTTTCTTTTTGAATAATTTTTTCGCTTAGTATCAAAAATATAGGAGAATGGTCCGAGTTTAGGTCTCGACTTTCGTCTACTTGTATATAGTTCATTGATATATTTTTTATTACAAAAAAATCAATTAAGTCTGGTATTTTGTTTTGATCTGTAGGCCAGTAGGTTGGTTTTTCAGTTGACAAGGTTTCACTACCGCATTTTCTGACAGCTTTAAGCAGTTTTTTACCTTTAGTCGTTGTTAGCCTAGAACCCCAATGGACATTTTTTGTATTAAAATCTCCTCCAATTATGTATCTTTTTCCTAGTTTACTGAAGAATTCGAGATAATCTTTTTCTTTTAGCGCGTGTTTCGGAGGGCAGTAAACACTAACATAATTATTTCTCGTTTTGACGTTAACAACAGTTGCTTGTATTTCAACTGTTTCATATTTTAGCTCTTCGTAATGGTGGATATTATTTCTAATTATAACAACGCTACCTCCTTTAGCAGTGTTTTCTGGGTGATTGGTTTTATATACTTGATAATTTTTAAATTTAATATTTGATTGTCTAGTAAAGTGAGTTTCCGTGATAAGACATATGTCGATTTTTTTGTTTCCAAGACCACCTGCAATTCTTGTTGATGTTGCATTATTCCATTCGCATTCCAGCATATAATTCTAAGATCATTGGCCATTTTTCTGTTTACGGTTAGCTCCCTTAAATCTATACTCAAGTGTGTGTAATCGCTCATCAAACGTATCCCCTATTACCTTACCGTCCTCAAGTCCAAAGTCATTTATCAACGCAAACCCATAGGGACTAAAATTCGAATTTCCGTGCGTTGTTAATAAAATAATTAACAAGAACGATTACCAAAAAATTGAGTTTCTGTCCCGAAATATCCAAGAGTTTAATAGAAACTCTGATGAGATACACCAGTTCCTCTCATGTGTAGACAGAGCTCACGACTCGTGCGCAACAAACGAACAGACGGGGCTCCACGTAGATATTATTCTATACAAACTAGGTACACGGAAAAAAATTATCAATTGAAAATCACAGATGGACTTTTGTTAACTGATTTTTGTGTTAAACAATATTTTTTTTTTTGTGAAATTAACCATTTTTTTCATTATAATGACAAAACTCATTTTACTGATTTTTCTATGATTGTTTTTATCAATAAATCACTTACAATCAAATTCAGTATTGCAATTTTACAGAGTTTTATGTAAATCAACAAAAATTTTCTTGAATTTAACCATACATTTTTTTAATGAATTAATTTCAGTAATGAAATATTAGTTGTTAGTCAAATTTTATGATAAACATTAAAATTTTTGTGAATTTAACAAAGTCTAATTTTAATAAAATAGTCACTATTTTATTAACATAAATCACTATTTTATTAACATCAGAATTTGTTAAATTCACAAAAATGTGAATGTTTATCATAAAATTTGATTAACAACTAATACTTCACTACTGAAATTAATTCATTAAAAAATGTATGGTTAAATTCAGGAAACATTTTTTTTTTTTTTATATATTTTGGAAAAATATTTCGGCAATTATAGCTATACAATTGCCTTAAAGAAAGTACAAATTTTAGATAATAAAGTTTTTCAAATGATTGGTTTTGACTGTTCTGTATCCTACATAGGACAATCCGATAGGTCCTTTGGTTAAAGATTTAATGAACATTTTGGTGATATTGGTAAAATGTATGCAGAATCAAACATTGCTATACACATGAATACAACACAACAAAATTATATAGACATGAACACTAACATGAAAATTATTTAAACAATGGAGAAAACTGCTAATATGGACTGAATGGAAGAATTATTGAACTATAAAAACAAAAGAAATAATAATTTACATATAATAATAAGACCAATACGCTTGTAAATAAAATATTAGGAATTCTTGATTGAGTAGGCTATGACGAAGGGATAAATCAGGTTTACAAAGGCGACAGAATCTGAAATTTTATTTTTTATAGTTCGGTAACCGTAGATGGGTTTTGCTAATCAAAATCAATATCACGAAAGCAAAAAAAAATTCTAAAAGGACCTGTAATTATCAGTAATGATTTTGTGATATTCACAGACACGTAAACTCAATTTATATGCTGTTGTGAAAATCACAAAACGTTTAATGTTAATCACAAAGATGTTTATGAATAGCAAGTGCTCATGATAAACACAATTTTCTTTTAAATTCACTAAAGGCATTTTAATATTCACTAAAAAAAATTAGCACAAAAAAAAATATTCTGTTTTATTTTGTGAAGCGTTTTTTTCATTAAAATTGTTGTTTTTCGACAAAAAAATTGTTGGTTTTGTGTGTCTATTAAAATAGTTGTCATGATCAAATTCTTTTATTAATTTTATCAAAAAGTATAAGTATTGACAACTGAGTGAGTGTTTTTTAATAAGTAATGAAGTTTATAATAATAAAACTGTAAGTATATATAAACACACACTTCTATTAAAGACATTGTTCAATTACTAATAATATACTGTCATAATTCACATTTCAGTAGTAAGAAAATTACGATTGCGAATTTAAATGTAAGTTTATAAAAAAAATTGTTAGAAGAAATTTAAAACAATGACGAGTTTTATATTCCTAATATATGTAAGGAATTTTGGGTTTTAAAACTCGTTGAAACAAGTTTCATAATGTACCATCATCATATAGTTAATTTCTCGATACTCAAAATACTTGGAAACACATGTATATTAAGCAGCTAGAAACTTTAAACTTTTCCGAGAGCAATACACCTTTAGATAATTGTTGTGAAAATACAACTCCGTTAGAATTACAATGCTTAAAAGAATTTAAGATTTATTTAATAAGGGAGACAGAGACTTAACAGTGTTAGCATTGATAAACAGTTCGATCAGAATTCAGACATTACATTTTGTATAAGGTATATGCATAATCAACAACATAAAGTTTAAGCATTTTATACTTCTTCGTTAATTTTGTTAAAAATGAATATGATGAATAATAAAAGCGAACAAGATACAAATCAAGGGAATGGACCTTTTGGTCCTTTGCCCGCAAAGTAGAGGAAAACTTCTTGAACAGTAGGAAATCATCAATACCACCTCTAAAAGATGGGGATTATATCTTTTCTACAGCTCAAGAAAAATCCAATCTCTTCGCCCGAAAATTTGCAGCAAACTCTAATTTAACTGATTCTAACTTAATACCCCCGATTATCTCTCTAGCCAGTTCATCGATGCGCCGCATTATATTTAGGTCTAGAGTTGTCGCTAAAGTCCTTGCAAGCATTAACACCAACAAGTCAGCCGGTCCGGATTGTATTCCCCCAATTGTCCTCAAATATTGCTGTAAATCCTTGTCTAAGCCACTATCATATCTGTTTCACCGATCTATGTCTTCTGACATTTTCCCTTCCATCTGGAAGACTGCTAACATACATCCTGTGCCAAAAAAGGGTAGTAGATCGGACCCTTCAAATTATCGCCCAATCGCTATCGTCTCGGTGCTTTCTAAAGTACTTGAGACCATAATCAACTTCCAGCTGATGAAATATTTGGAAGTTAAATCATCTAATTTCTGATCGTTAGTATGGATTTTGCGGAGGGCGTTCAGCAGGTGATTTAATTAATGTTGTTACTGAACAATGGAACAGAAGCATTCATCAATCTGGTGAATCTCAAGTCATTGCTCTCGATATCTCAAAAGCATTTGATCGCGTGTGGCACAAGGGTTTGCTGTGTAAATTGAGGGCAGTTGGCCTTCACGGTTCGTTAATTTTATGGATTGAGAATTTTCTTTTTTGTCGCAAAATCCAAGTGGTGGTGGATGGTGTGACTTCGGATCAACATCTTATAAACGCTGGTGTTCCTCAGGGATCCGTCCTTTCTCCAACCCTTTTTCTAATTTTCATCAATGATCTTCTATCAGCAACTCTCAATCCAATATACTCCTATGCTGATGACAGCTCACTTTCCACTTCTTACAGTTTCCCTTCTTCTTCATCGCGAAACGATGTTCTCGCAGAAAGAATGGCTATGAATGACCGCCTTACGCGAGATCTCAATGTCATTCTTAAATGGGGTGAAGCCAACAGAGTTGAATTTAATCCCAACAAATTTCAAACCTGTGTTTGTTCTGGCCAAACTGATGGTTATTCACCGTCTTTTCTGACTGGTGAATCTAGCTTGGCTACGTCTGACACATTTGAGATTCTCGGTTTAACTATTTCAAAGAGAATATTTTGGGCTGAACAAATAAAAAAAGCAGCGATTGGTGCAGCCAAATGTGGGTTTCTACGACTATGTAAGTTTTACTTTAATCCATCCGAAATACTTACAATATATAAGACCTACATAAGACCCAGGTTGGAGTATAATTCTCATATTTGGGCTGGAGCACCGAAACCTCATTTAACTGCACTCGATCGGGTCCAAAACCGAGCCCGCGCGTAATTTAAGACGCCTGGTACACCGATACAATCTGGAAATTAAATTCGCGAAGACCAATAAATTTAAAAATTCATTTTTTGTTAGGAGTACGCGAATGTGGGATAAACTGAACGATGAGACGTTTCCCTTGGAATACAATTTACAGAGATTCAAACTTAATATCAAAAGTAAACAACTAGAAGACTGAAAACCTTTATTCCTTTTATTCCTCTCCTACCTTTTTCCCTCCTAATCCTTTCTTTTACCTTTTGCAGTAGTGCTGTGTGTTTGTTGCTAAAACTTTCATATAAAGGATATACATACATATATGTGCTCTGAACATTTATATAAAAAAAATAAAAAAATAAAAAAAAAATAACTGTGTGTAGAGCTCAACGTCCGGTTTAACGACCAATAAAGGGATTGCAAATATGTAACACAAATATGATCGATCTTTCAAAAGTATGTGAGGATCAACTAGAATTATGGAACTTATTAAAATCCTAGAATTTAAGGAAACATGATAGCTATAGGATAATAAGTATTTAATGTATGTAATTATAAAGGTTGACACTTTATGATATTTTCTAGGTGAAAGAATCTAATTAAGTGATTTGAAAACATTAGCGAAATTACATCCAGAATAATATAGCAAATGTATTAAAACCTTTTTAATAATTCAATTTGGTGATACATTACGTTGAGAATGTTTCCTGCATCGCTTTATCCACCGCGCCTCCTGTTTCTGATGAATTAACATATATAGCTGAACAATGTCAGCAACTACTGAATGGCCAAACAATTTAAATATCGTGAATATATTAAACAACACACGTGAAAGAAAATCACTCCTACATGAAATCTATAATTGTACGATATCTTACAGAAACTTGCTATATTCCAAATGGTTAATAAATAAGTACCAAAGTGTGCGAAAAATAATTTGAAAAATTGGTACTTCCAATGAAAAAAATGTTAGATATTTGAAACTTGTAATAAAAAAAAAAGTAAAAAAGAAATCAAATAAATCACAAAAGACAATTTAGAAAATCAATTGGGAATTGGCGAGGAATTCTGTCAATCGCTACGGGAAGTCAAATTAAGTTTGATAAGATAATATGTGACATGAAAATATTGGTAATGTGAGTGGCGAAATTTAAGCAAAAAATAAAAAAATAAAAATAAAATAAAGTCTAAAGGAATTTATGTGCCATTGGAAAATATACTACGTACAATGATTGAAATAATATTGCGGATAACCTATCGAAAGATAATTTTGAGCGCCAGCCGCTATAAAAGAAACCGACTGGGTATTATATTGGTAGAGTTATTACACATTTTATTTTTTCACATGTTAGAAAATGTACTATCAGATATCGGTATGAATATGGTTTAAAATCTTAAAACTTAAATGTATTTAAAGCATTTTTTTCTATATTTCATTAGATGACTGATTGGCAACTATTTCGACACTTATCCATGCAATTTTAAAAACCAACCCCGTGGTTGTATATCGTTGGAGCGTGTTTTAAAAAGTTATTGCGTGAAAAGTTCAAATACAGCCATACATCACGTTGTTCGAGAAAAACTGTACTTATCTGAAGCTAATAATTTAGCAAGTAACTATTGCTAATAATTTATTTAGCAATAGTTACTTGCTTTAAAAGGTTTCGAATTTTAAATATGTCGCTCTGTAAACATTAAAAGACGATTCATCCAAGCCCACTTTTATAAGAAAGTAAAAATATACATAATTCCTCCGTCTATTAAAAATTTGTTAAATTAAAAAAGATTGAAATTGAATTTCACAATTAATTTTATTATGTGGATATAAAATATATAATTAATTTTTTTTCCTTAAAAATATATTAAATTATTGAAACTATAAACAAAATTTTGTAAACGATTTATTTTTAAAAATAAATAGACTATAGTCAGTATTCAACCTAAGTTCGAATATGTGCATTTTATTATATATATATATATATATATATATATATATATATATATATATATATATATATATATATATATATATATATATATGTCACTGGAAATTGTCAGTGACTTCTACTCAGATTGGTGGTGTATATTACTATACTCATGTGTCCTAATCATAATATTTAATCATTGTTAATAATAAAAAATATAAATAAATATCATCAAAATGTTCTATAAGTTATACTAAAATATTCAGTAATTATCATTATACGTTTAATAATTATCACAATTTGTTTAGTATTTAATACTATTTATCCAGTGAAATTCATATAAATTAATTTTGAATTTAACAGCGATTTGTTTTTATTTAGCAGTAGTTTCATGATGAATATCACAAAACGTTAATTGATTTTAGTAAAAAAAATTTGATGACGTCATAACATTTTGTTTTCAAAATTTCGTAATTATAACTAAAAAATTTTGTGATATTCAGAATAACAGAATTATATTTTTGATAATAATATTTTTTGTGATTTTCAATGAGTTTTTTTTCCGTGTAGTAAGATATATAACATGATAGCCAGCGTAAAACCTAATTCTTGGGATGAGATCAGGTCACATCTTTTAAAATTGTATCATGTAACTGATACGTTTGACGATGTTGAAAGGAAAATATCGTCACTCAAGTTCGAACCATTATGTGAAACTATTCAAGATTATTTCCTAAGAACGGAAAACTTAACAACTATATACCAGAAATTAATGCTTACACATCTAGGAGATGATAAAAAGCCTAAAATTATTGTAAAAAAAAGAATAATACCTCGGTTTGTTATGGAGGTGCCGTAATCCATAAAAAATATGTAAGAATGTATCAAAGCGAATCTCTTATGAAATGCATGGAAACAGCTATGAAGCAATTAAATTTTTGTCAAAAATTTGTATGAAGATTCATACGAAAATGTTCAATATCAATCACACACAGCCAGAACGAATTGTTTCACAAGTGCAGAATATGCAAGGTAGTTATTGCAGATATTGTAACAGAAATGGTCATGTGATTCAGAAATAATTTATTCACACGGCATTCGAATAACGTAAGCTCATATCAGAATTTCAATCCAAAGTCTTTCAAGCCAAAAACGCAGATGTACCAAAATAATGCAATCCCTAGGCATTCGAATAATGTAAACTCATATCAAAATTTCAATCCAAACACTTCCAATACTCACTACTCTTTCAATACCCAAAAACCATACCCACCACCACAATTTCACAAAAGAAGTAAGCCACCTTTTCCTATAAGATTACCGCAAGATGCTGGAAATCCATGTAACTCGACAATAAATACACAACAGTCACATTCGGTATCATGGAATAATCCTGTAGCAGTTTCAACGCCAATAAAAAGTCAAAACAATCGTTTCCAACTACAGAAACCTACTATAAGTAATTTGGATAATTTTACTAACGCATTTCAAAGACTAGATATATCAAATAAACCTCAAAATCCTCAAAATATACATACGTCACAAATCCACTGTTATGAAAGTGAGCAAACGTGTTCGGAAAACTCAAACGGGCTCAACAACGTATAGTAGAGAAGCGATGCTTGAGTCCACAGATTAATCAAGAAACACAACAAATAAACACAATAACTCCTAAACCCACAACCTGTAAAATTGCAGAAATTAATATTAACCATAAAACAGTCGAAACCACTACCCAAGAAAACTCAAACACACAGGACACTGACATGAATGGAAATATCCAAAACAGGTCTCTCAAATATAATATAGATGCACTCACTTTAAACACAATAACCTACATAAATGACGAAACCCAAAATGAAAATTCCACATCTCACTCACATCCTATAAACATAATGTTCTTGTGTTCAAATTTTTGTTCTTTGACAAGTTCAAAGGTAACCTTTTCGACTGAAATGACGAAACGAAATAAGTTAAATTTATTAATTGACTCGGGTGCAGATGTGTCTTTAGTAAAGTAGAGTTGCCTAAATAAGTTTGTGAAAATCGACACGAATAAAAAAGTAAGTCTCCACGATAGGCCCTAGCCTGGTGAAACAATGACTGTTGGTTCGTGTGATATTTTGTTTAAATTAGAGAATAATAAGAGAATCCTACACAGATTTCATGTTGTTCCCGATGAATTTCCTATACCACAAGAAGGCTTATTAGGTAGAGACATGCTAAATAACTTCAAGATAGACTTATTGTATAGCAAAAATCAATTTAAAATACCACATGACGACACGGATACCTCATCAGAAATGACCTTAGAAACAAAAGAAAATACAATGATAATTCCACCTAGAAAAGAAATGTACATACAAGCTTACACACCAATTAATGGAGAAATTATCTGCTTTTCTGAAGAAATTCAACCTAGTTTATGGACTTAACAAAACCTATTCTTAGAGGCATCATTGAGTTCAATCAGTCCACTATCATAGATTTTAGTTATTTTGATTTTGAGACAAGTTGAATCTGAGTAAAATCCAGATACAATTTGGCCTTAACAGCTAAAAAATAATTGAGTGATTCAAATGAAATTTATTATATTTTATGTACTTAGCAAAAACTATTCTTGATCATTGGGCTCAATCAGACCGCTATCCTGGATATTGGTTATTTTGATTTTGAGGCAGCTTGAATCTGATTAAGAACCACTTATCACTTACTTTTTTACTTAAATATTAGCTGGGGTATTAAATATTAGCGTTGATGATGGGGTAAAACTTCAGATAAAGGGGTTTGGATACAAATGAGACGTATTTTTTATGAATGACAGTTAATAAAATTTTTACACTTAACCTATATTCTTGATGATTCTCAGTACAAAAGTAGTTCCAAAAGTCAATTTAAAAGTTAAAATTATAACCAACTTTACATAATTTTTATTGACCATAATTTTATTTTTAAAAATATCCAAAACTTAAATTAATTTTGCTGCCTAGGTCCATATCAACTGTATCCACTTGTTAGTAATTCTAACTAACTTGCTTCGAAAATTCTAGTTGATACTGTACCAAAATTATCAGGTAGCTTGTCATTGACGCCGCCATCGAATACATTAACTCATAGTTGACCGAAAATAGTCCACAAATCGAAATTTCAAACTTATTTTGTTCCAGTGACAGCGAAAATGACTCAACCTGGAATGATAAACAAAATAATTGGTAAAGTTAATTACTGTGCGGTAAGTTAATGAACTGCTGTTGAAGGTTATTCTGAAACGGAATATTGGATATAAGATAATTAATTATTTAGACATAAATAATTAATCGATATTTGGTAAAATTAATTTGATTAACAAATCAACAATTTGCTAGTGTGGGATAAAACAAAAAAAAATTCGTTCGTTATTTCCACACTACCCCAAAATTCGGGAAAAATGCGTAACATCTTAAAACTTGTTTACTTACTGTCTTACGTAAGTGATCGTCAAAATTCAAGCAAACCATTAAATCACCAATTATTTTTGCTGTCTCATCTGACGCATCGACCAGGCATTGGCATACAAAAATAAATATAAAACACATTAACGGTATTAAAATTACATTGAGCAGTCCACTGCCGATGAGGCCACCTTGACGCCATAAATCCGTCGTAAGCAAAATTAAAATTTCAAAAATCAGAAACGGGAATAAATTCAAAAAAAAAATAAAAAACTGGCATAACAGTGACGAGGAAAATATTCGCACCGCATTTCTCGATAACTTCCGAAGTTTCATTTGTGATTCTATTAAAAATTCCAATCGATTAATTCTCATAACAATTTGAAACGGTGACATTTCTGTTTTGATGCCATTTAACACTTCGACCAGTTCAAAATTTAAGATGTCATATAGATGCGTTAAATTTACAAAATATACGGTATATTCAGATAAGTTGATACACTTCACAAGTATATTTAGAGTATACACGAACGATTCGAAAAATGTTAGTTGTTTACTGTATAAATTTGAAATGGTTTGAAAACCCAACCATACCGAAACGAAGAGCACTAGAATTTCTTTAAAAACTAGTATCGCAATACATTTAATACTGGATTGCTCGTATTTAGTGCCAAACTTGGCGTACATTGTTCGATTTAATTTAATTAAATCGTTTATTACCGAATTATGATTTCGTTTCGAAATTGACGCGGAAAAATAGAGTAATGCATTAACAAAAATTTCATTTGCTTGTACTACAGTGGATGTGGTTCGTGAAACCGAAGCCATAATAGTTTTGTTAGATTTACGATATGTATAAACTCGGAGCATTCGTACAAGACATACGAAACAAAAACCACCGATAATCATAAACGTAAAATCCAAAAAATTTTGTACGAATTTGATGCGCCTTGGACGAAGCCGATATGGAACCAATCCAGTAATTTTTGTAATGACATGCACCAGTATAGCAATACAAATCAATTGTTTATAAAGATATATTATTCGAATCATTTTGGTTAGGTGGCCGTAATGTGACTGATCTTTGTTATAATTAAACGTTCAACTATGATTCTATAAATAACGACTTATGAAAAAATCTAATGAGTATTTTATTGACATCACTAATGACCGTTCAATAAACATTGTAAATGTTAGACTACGAATCAACTAACATAATCTACTAAATCGAAAAAACTTGACGGTTAATTCATCAAAACTGGACAGAATTGACCACAAATCGAAATTTCCAGTAAATACACGATGCCCATCAAAACTTGTAAAAATTATAATCACGAACATGATGAACCGTTTGACGCGTCATTACCCTACCTCATACAACCCAAAATTGTGGTCCAATTATTGCCAGAAGAGCCTGAGGTCCAGCACAAAGATTTCTTAAATAAAAATGCTCATAGAGCGAAAAAATAAATGATTATTTTTTGGCAATAATATGGGTTACTTAACATCGTAAGATTACATCTGATTCTATCAGTCGTCCATCAACCCACTAAGGTTTTATGAATTTTTTGCGACACGAATGCAAATTTTTATTACAATCCAACAAAATCTTTGGGCCATTAACCCAACTCACTTTTTAATTTAAATTCTCGGATAACATTCCCCGAGAAACGAAGTCTACTGGATGGTTTTTGGATGTATGTGGTTCCAGCTTTACTCGTTAGTCAATTGCTGCATTGTAGACATACGATTCAAAACAAAACAGTCCAGTTTTCGTTTAACAAGTCCAGTTTTCGTTTAATTCATTGACCGCTACATCTGTTCGCTTTTTTTCTAGACCCCGAATATCTCTCAAAGTCTTGCTTATGAAGCTAACCTGCGATGCCGAATCGAGCAATAAGCGACATCTATAATGATATCACCACTATTATTATAAGCATTTCCCACGGCTGGTTCTAAAATTAAAGGAAAATCGTTGGACAGAGTTGCTGTTTTCGAAATGCAGAAGGTTATGTTAACACTGGCCACATTTTCATTGTCTAGATTTACAAAACCAAACTCGATGATTAATGAAAAATGCATTCTATTTTGTCAAAAGTCTCTAAATCCCCCCACTTAGGAAGTTTTGTGCTCTCAGCTTTAGCTGAAAAAATGTACAGTTCATTTGTCATTTTCGGCAAGCACCCTAGTAGATTTGGGTCATCATTACTTCTAGTAGAATGATCTCTTTCATCATGGCGTCGTTAAATATTCAAGCACAAATTACGTGTCACATTTTGTGCCTCATCAAAACCAAATATGTACTAGCAATTCGTTCTAATAGAAAACGTCAAACAATTTGCCAGGAGGTGCAAGCTGATGCAGAGAGTGAAAAAATGTGGAATATTATCTGACGAACTAACAAAATTCAACCGATTGAAGAGCCTCCAGTTAAAATAACACAGTGGGTAGGATCCCATAAAAATATTGAGCTGCATGAGTTTCTTGAGCCGCACCCGTGTATGGCCGTACCACCAGTTAGGACATAGATTAAAATAAAATTATGCTTTTTTGCTCACAAAACTGAAGTCAAAACGCTTTGCTTAAGTATTAAAATTACGACGGTGTGGATAGAATCAAAGACTGTTCTCGATTAGCTATCTACAGATCTCCGAAATTGACTTTATTGCCAATTGTACAACGGGAATTTTGGACCATTTTAAACAAGACCGTGGGAAGCATGTGAATTCATGCTGATAAACCTGCGAACTCTACTTGTCTAGTGGTATTAATGCTACCGAGGTAATTTAAAATAAGCAATGGTGGCATGGGCCTCTTTGGTTGCCAAAGCCTACTGAAAATTAACCACTACAACGTGTCCCATCAGGAACTAATGAAGAAGCAAAAGTTGAAATGTTTGCTTTCAAGGTAAAGTTATGGAAAACTGCGTAATCCAAAATAACATTAAAAAATTTGGCAGTTTAAATGTCAAAAGTTTTAGAACTGCTGCTTTAATTATCGAAATCAATTCTTCTCGTAGCTTTGAACAAGTTTCATCATTTAACGGAGACCTAAAAAATCTGACGCAACAACTACCTAAACAAAAGTTCATCAATCTCGGAACGTCAAATCCATTTATAGATAAAACGAGTGTGTTACACTACAGCTAAAACTGAGGTTCGTGAAATAATAAACAAATGTGTAAAAGTGTGAATCAAAAACTAACTCTAGGGTTCCAAATCATGCTGTTGTGGACGGAAATGTTTGCGTCGATTATGCTGCCCCGTTCAGGGTGACGTAAGACGTAAAAAAGACGTAATTAACTTTGAAAAGCTCTTTTGCATCACTAATATGGATAACTAAAATACGTTGGCTTTGCAGTGCGCCTTATATCGATAATGGTTTCAATTTTTTGGGCACTTACTAACTATTAAAGGAACTATCAATTCTTAACAATACTCCAAGACTCTGGCAAGGGTTCTGATTTTAAAAGACTATTAAAAGTTACCATAAAGTTAGCGAAAACCCGTCATGAACAGGTTATCGGCCAACCCAAAATTTCTATAAAAGAATCCAAAACTGTTCTGACGGCCTTTGAAATTATTCAAAGCTCTCGTCCTTTTTGCGTGAATAATTCACCTTCCAATGCCAATAATAAACTGATGTCATCTGGCTATATTATTATATTATTATACTATTATATTATTATATTATTATATTATTATATTATTATATTATTATATTATTATATTATTATATTATTATATTATTATATTATTATACTATTATATTATTATATTATTATATTATTATATTATTATATTATTATATTATTATATTATTATATTATTATATTATTATATTATTATATTATTATATTATTATATTATTATATTATTATATTATTATATTATTATATTATTATATTATTATATTATTATATTATTATATTATTATATTATTATATTATTATATTATTATATTATTATATTATTATATTATTATATTATTATATTATTATATTATTATATTATTATATTATTATATTATTATATTATTATATTATTATATTATTATATTATTATATTATTATATTATTATATTATTATATTATTATATTATTATATTATTATATTATTATATTATTATATTATTATATTATTATATTATTATATTATTATATTATTATATTATTATATTATTATATTATTATATTATTATATTATTATATTATTATATTATTATATTATTATATTATTATATTATTATATTATTATATTATTATATTATTATATTATTATATTATTATATTATTATATTATTATATTATTATATTATTATATTATTATATTATTATATTATTATATTATTATATTATTATATTATTATATTATTATATTATTATATTATTATATTATTATATTATTATATTATTATATTATTATATTATTATATTATTATATTATTATATTATTATATTATTATATTATTATATTATTATATTATTATATTATTATATTATTATATTATTATATTATTATATTATTATATTATTATATTATTATATTATTATATTATTATATTATTATATTATTATATTATTATATTATTATATTATTATATTATTATATTATTATATTATTATATTATTATATTATTATATTATTATATTATTATATTATTATATTATTATATTATTATATTATTATATTATTATATTATTATATTATTATATTATTATATTATTATATTATTATATTATTATATTATTATATTATTATATTATTATATTATTATATTATTATATTATTATATTATTATATTATTATATTATTATATTATTATATTATTATATTATTATATTATTATATTATTATATTATTATATTATTATATTATTATATTATTATATTATTATATTATTATATTATTATATTATTATATTATTATATTATTATATTATTATATTATTATATTATTATATTATTATATTATTATATTATTATATTATTATATTATTATATTATTATATTATTATATTATTATATTATTATATTATTATATTATTATATTATTATATTATTATATTATTATATTATTATATTATTATATTATTATATTATTATATTATTATATTATTATATTATTATATTATTATATTATTATATTATTATATTATTATATTATTATATTATTATATTATTATATTATTATATTATTATATTATTATATTATTATATTATTATATTATTATATTATTATATTATTATATTATTATATTATTATATTATTATATTATTATATTATTATATTATTATATTATTATATTATTATATTATTATATTATTATATTATTATATTATTATATTATTATATTATTATATTATTATATTATTATATTATTATATTATTATATTATTATATTATTATATTATTATATTATTATATTATTATATTATTATATTATTATATTATTATATTATTATATTATTATATTATTATATTATTATATTATTATATTATTATATTATTATATTATTATATTATTATATTATTATATTATTATATTATTATATTATTATATTATTATATTATTATATTATTATATTATTATATTATTATATTATTATATTATTATATTATTATATTATTATATTATTATATTATTATATTATTATATTATTATATTATTATATTATTATATTATTATATTATTATATTATTATATTATTATATTATTATATTATTATATTATTATATTATTATATTATTATATTATTATATTATTATATTATTATATTATTATATTATTATATTATTATATTATTATATTATTATATTATTATATTATTATATTATTATATTATTATATTATTATATTATTATATTATTATATTATTATATTATTATATTATTATATTATTATATTATTATATTATTATATTATTATATTATTATATTATTATATTATTATATTATTATATTATTATATTATTATATTATTATATTATTATATTATTATATTATTATATTATTATATTATTATATTATTATATTATTATATTATTATATTATTATATTATTATATTATTATATTATTATATTATTATATTATTATATTATTATATTATTATATTATTATATTATTATATTATTATATTATTATATTATTATATTATTATATTATTATATTATTATATTATTATATTATTATATTATTATATTATTATATTATTATATTATTATATTATTATATTATTATATTATTATATTATTATATTATTATATTATTATATTATTATATTATTATATTATTATATTATTATATTATTATATTATTATATTATTATATTATTATATTATTATATTATTATATTATTATATTATTATATTATTATATTATTATATTATTATATTATTATATTATTATATTATTATATTATTATATTATTATATTATTATATTATTATATTATTATATTATTATATTATTATATTATTATATTATTATATTATTATATTATTATATTATTATATTATTATATTATTATATTATTATATTATTATATTATTATATTATTATATTATTATATTATTATATTATTATATTATTATATTATTATATTATTATATTATTATATTATTATATTATTATATTATTATATTATTATATTATTATATTATTATATTATTATATTATTATATTATTATATTATTATATTATTATATTATTATATTATTATATTATTATATTATTATATTATTATATTATTATATTATTATATTATTATATTATTATATTATTATATTATTATATTATTATATTATTATATTATTATATTATTATATTATTATATTATTATATTATTATATTATTATATTATTATATTATTATATTATTATATTATTATATTATTATATTATTATATTATTATATTATTATATTATTATATTATTATATTATTATATTATTATATTATTATATTATTATATTATTATATTATTATATTATTATATTATTATATTATTATATTATTATATTATTATATTATTATATTATTATATTATTATATTATTATATTATTATATTATTATATTATTATATTATTATATTATTATATTATTATATTATTATATTATTATATTATTATATTATTATATTATTATATTATTATATTATTATATTATTATATTATTATATTATTATATTATTATATTATTATATTATTATATTATTATATTATTATATTATTATATTATTATATTATTATATTATTATATTATTATATTATTATATTATTATATTATTATATTATTATATTATTATATTATTATATTATTATATTATTATATTATTATATTATTATATTATTATATTATTATATTATTATATTATTATATTATTATATTATTATATTATTATATTATTATATTATTATATTATTATATTATTATATTATTATATTATTATATTATTATATTATTATATTATTATATTATTATATTATTATATTATTATATTATTATATTATTATATTATTATATTATTATATTATTATATTATTATATTATTATATTATTATATTATTATATTATTATATTATTATATTATTATATTATTATATTATTATATTATTATATTATTATATTATTATATTATTATATTATTATATTATTATATTATTATATTATTATATTATTATATTATTATATTATTATATTATTATATTATTATATTATTATATTATTATATTATTATATTATTATATTATTATATTATTATATTATTATATTATTATATTATTATATTATTATATTATTATATTATTATATTATTATATTATTATATTATTATATTATTATATTATTATATTATTATATTATTATATTATTATATTATTATATTATTATATTATTATATTATTATATTATTATATTATTATATTATTATATTATTATATTATTATATTATTATATTATTATATTATTATATTATTATATTATTATATTATTATATTATTATATTATTATATTATTATATTATTATATTATTATATTATTATATTATTATATTATTATATTATTATATTATTATATTATTATATTATTATATTATTATATTATTATATTATTATATTATTATATTATTATATTATTATATTATTATATTATTATATTATTATATTATTATATTATTATATTATTATATTATTATATTATTATATTATTATATTATTATATTATTATATTATTATATCACTATATTATTTGTATCAAAAACTATACATTGCAGATTACAGATGAATGTTTGTAGACTGGAGATGCTTTTAAGATATTGTAGTAGTTTTAATATTGGCCACTGGGAAACCAGAGCAGTTCGGTTATTACTAACATAACATTCTTGTCCTTCACCATCATACAAATTTTAGCATTTACGTTGATAATTTAATTTATATTTATTTTTAAATAATATTAGCCGAATTTTAAGACGTGAACAGCATCCAACAATATTCACAATTAAATTATTGCTACCCGTTCCACAGCCACTCACATTAACCTAAACTTACTTACAGTTTTAATAAGCTGATCGTTGAATTTTAGTCGTATCATTATATCGCCAACAATTACACCTGTCACATCTGACGCATCATTTAGCTCTTGGCACACAAAAATAAACGTAAAACACAGCACCGGCAGTAAAATTACATTGATCAGTTCACTATTGTAGGCACCATGTTGATTAGTTTTGTCCATTTTGATAAGTACTAAAACTTCAAACATCAAAACGGGCAACATATTCAAAAAAAAAATCATAAACTGGCACAAAAGTGATAGTGAAAATATTCGCACCGAATTCATCGATAGTTTACGAAGTTTCAATTGCATTTTTATTAAAAATTCTAAACGATCGATTTTCGTCACCAAATCGTACGGTGAAATTTTATTTTTGATTTCATTCAGCACATCGATCATTTCATGATTTAGGATGTCGTATAAATGTAGTAAATTTACAAAGTATACGGTATATTCGGATAGGTTGATACACTTCACAAGTACGTTTAAAAAAAATGCGGTCGATTCGAAAAATGTAAGACGGTTCATGTAGAGATCCGATATATTTTGAAATTCAAACCAAACTGTAACAATGACCACAAATATTTCTTTGGTAACGAGTATCGTTAGACATTTTAAACTGGTCTGTTCATGTTTTGTACCAAATTGTTGCCACATTTTTCGATTCATTCTAATTAAATCGTTAATTACTGAACTATCATGACTTTTAAAAAATATCACCGACGCGTAAAGTATCAAATTGATGAGAATCTCATTTAATTGTAATACAAGAACTTCGGTACGTGACACCGACACCATAATGGAACGATCAGTTTTGTGGTTCGAACGATCAGTTTTGTGGTTCGAGCCTAATCGTAAAATTCGTATAACAAATACGAAATAAACTCCAGCTATAATCGTACAAATGGTATCACACCATGTCTGTATAACTTTATTACGCCTAGGACTAAATCGATATGGTACAAGTCCTGTTATTTTTGTGACCACATGTACAAGCAGTGCAATGGATATCAATGATTTGTAAAGATGCTTAAAGCGATTCATTACACGCAGCATGGCGTTCGACTTTGTGACTAAGGAACTTTTCGGAAATGTTAGTTTTAATTTAGTTAATTTCTAAATTAGTAAATTTAAGTGGCTATTAGGGAGTTAAATTCTAGAAAACTATTAATTATTTGGTTCAGCCTCTAATTAATGTCATTAATTTACTAATTGTTGTTTTTGACATCTTTTAACCATATATTGCGTATTATTCAGTGCATCAGTAGTACGTCAAAATTAATAATGAGCGATTGACATTCATCAGATAGAAGCGGTCAAGGCTGCCAGATACGCGATACAGAATTATACCTCAATATAATCAGTTGCTTATGTTTTTACTTACAATTTCATATATCTGGAGATCCAGTGTAGCCCACCGTCTTAGTTTGCACAACAGCTTTCCCGTGTTTGTAATTTCTCGCAACAAATACTCCCCAATTTGCATAAATACCACAAACTGTGTCACCATCAACAAAACCGTTATAGATAAGACATGAACGGTCATTTTATCCTCGACCAATATGATTGCATAAATAATTTCGAACAGCAAATACCGCAGTACAGTAAAGAATAATGTAAATGCTGTGGCCAAAATATGTTTTTGGTAAACGTAAACCGATTGACGCGTGATAGTGCGTAACTTAATGTGTAACGCATACAGAGTAGAAATTTGGTTGGATAGTTCGGTTATGGTGTGTCGAGATAATTTTCTACCATAAACGGTGTTGAGTGGAATTTTAGCTAATTCTAAATTAAGGATTTCGTATAAGTAAAGCAGGTTAACGCAATATAATGTAAATTCCGAAAGTGCCATCAATTTTACGATATAGTTTATAGAAAATATGGCTAATGGGATCGAGCTAGCGTGGTTATATATCATAGACAAGCTGCAAAAGCTTAACAATCCTATTAAAATAAGAAGAAAGATTTCTTTGTATAACAGGATTAAAAAATATTTAAAGCCTAACGGCTCATATTTATCACCATGCAGCCGGACAATTAGTTCAGTGAATTTAATCAACTTATTGATGGCGGTTACTTTCCGATCAACATCTGACCAAGCCGTCAAATACACACAAACATTCGATATAATATCGGTAGAAATTAAAGCTAAACTCATGCCAGCCGATATATTAACCGCAATAATATTTGAAACTTTGCTGGTGACAGTCTCTCGGATTTTGGCCACAACACATACAAAAACGACTCCAATCACAATGCTGCACAATAAATTGGTGAAAGTTTTTCGCAATCGATTTCGCAATGGATTATACGTATACGAAACTAGTCCAGTGATTTGTAACAAAAATAGTACGTATATGACCATGTATTTTAAATAAATGAAACGGAATTTTACAGGTGGCATGTCGCACAGGAACAACTTAGTTATATAATTTTTCACTTTCAACTAATGATTGGTAAAATATTTGATGGACTTATTAACGCAACGTCAGCATTAGTTACCATGACTAATGACTATTCTAAACTATTTAGGTTAAAATCCATTACCTATATAGTCTCTGATGAATATTAAAGAATGTATTCGGTTTCAACCTACACATGGCAATGAAAAGTTAAATTTGAAATAAATTAAAATAAAACAAAAAAGCTTTTAAAATAAACAATGATGGAATGGGACATTAAAGCACACTGGGAGCTAATGATTACTCAAATGAATTCCTCTAAAGTCCTTCCTAAATTAATGATGATTCCCATATTTGGTTAGACGAGCTACTTATCCACCTATACTGTAAAATTCCAAAGGCCACCAAAATTTTCCATAATCCATTGTTAATTTGGTAGAGAATGTAAGAAAATAATTAGAGCAGTACACTAAAGTCAATAATTAATTTCGAGTTACGTTAGAATTTTGATAGCGTTTAGAAAAATTACGCGGCTAATCTACTTTGACAGTTTGTTTCATAACATTACTTGTATCGGGGTCCTCAAGAAAATATATCATTGAAAACCCGTATTTTTCCTGGATAGGTCACACTGGTTTTTTTTAAATTTTTGTAAATCCTGACAATAATTTTTAAAGTCTGTATGGATTGATATGTATTTATCAATTAGATTTTCGTGTAATTTAAAAGACTTCTTTTGTCAATTTAACTGTTGTTTCATTTGTTTTAATGTTGAATATATTTTTTCTAAAATGGCTGCAGTGGAATAGGTAGAGAAGTTACACGTTTCTGTTGCACGAACATAATAATATAGATTATTCTCAATAACAGAAAACCCTAAAAGATGAGGTGGATCATAGTGTAATGAGGAATATGATGCAATCCCGCATTAGGAAAATATTCGTTTTTCCTATTTTTTCCTTTATTTCCAATTTAGGAGCCTAGGGCGTCCACTATTCTGAACCATCTTACTCTATTTGGAGCTATTGCTTTTATTTCCGCCCATGATTTTCCTAGGTGTTTTGCCTCTGCTAGCATCGTTCTCTTACATGTCATTGCTGGCCTTCCAACCTGTCTTTTTCCTTGTGGATTCCAGTCTAATGACATCCTCGTTATATCATTTGATGCCTTCCTCAGTGTGTGGCCAATCCATCTCCATTTTCATCGCTTTATTTCGGTCTCAATGTCTGACTAACATGTTGTTATGTGCAGATTGATGTTACTAATCGTGTTAGGCCAGAAACACTTAAGTATTCGTCGAAGGCATTTATTTACTAATACTTGTCGCTTCTGTATGATTTTTCCTGTATGCTTCCATGTCTCACACCCATACATAAGTATCGATTTCACACATGAGTCGAACATTCGTATCTTGGTCTTGCGCGACAGGACAGAAGTATTCCAGACTTTGTGGAGCATGTTGAATGTATATCTGGCTTTATTTATACGTTTGTGTATGTCTTCTTCTGTTCCACCTATTTTCGTTACTGTGCAACCAAGATAAACGAATTCATTTACATCTTCAATTTGTATATTGTTGATGTGCATCGGTGTGGTTATATTTGTGTTGAGTCTTATCGTCTTGGTTTTCTTGATATTAATTTTGAGACCAACTTCATTAGCTAAATCTGATAGCTGTTGCACTTTCTGCTGCATGTAGAAGTGTTTGCGTGTGTGCAAGCATATGTCATCTGCATAGTCCAAATCATTGAGTTTACCAGTTAACCCCCAATTGAATGCCATTAGGGGACTTGTTATCTAGTTTCCGCTATCTAATACGATTATGAACAGCATTGGTGAGAGTACGCAACCTTGCCTTACTCCTCGAGTGTTGTAGTATGTTTCACTTTATTTGCCTTTGTATTGAATCCGGTTCCCAGCATCCCGATACATTTCTTGTATGAGTTCAATTAATTTCTTTGGGATGCCCATTTCACAAAGTGTCTGCCATATTGCGTTCCTGTTTATCGTATCGAATACTCGTTCGAAATCAACGAAGAGTATATACAATGGTGAATTCCATTCATTGGATTGCTCAGTGATGATACGGATTGTGTTGATGTGATCAGTGCAACTTTTTCCTGGTCTAAATCCAGCTTGTTCGTTATCTAATTTTGCATTGATCGTAGGTGAGATTCTGTCAAGGATGATCATTGCGAGTACCTTTATTGTTGTGTTGAGGAGGGAGATACCTCACCAGTTCCTACATTCCCTTAGGTCACCTTTCTTGGGTATCGTAATCATCAAGCCTTCTTTCCATTTCAATGGAATTGTCCCAGAATTCCAAATTTCTTGGATTATTGGTGTTAATATGCTTGCACTTGTACATGAATCTCTTTTGAATATTTCGGCGGTTATATTGTCTGTTCCAGCTGCCTTATTGTTCTTCAGTCTATTAATGGCATCTTTAACTTCCCGATTCGTTGGGGTGTTGCTAGTTTCGTTATTGATGTCAATTGATGACTGGAGATTATCGGGGTTGGCGACGACGTCTTCTTCAAAATATTCCTTCAATGCTCGCATATTTTGGGTTGCTGCTGCCTCTTCAGCAGCCTTGAAAATGCTTTCTGTATATTTTCTTCGATTAGCCCTTGCCATCTTTTTTACTTGATGCGCTGTTGTTTCGTATCTACGTTTCACTTCTTTCGTGTTATGTTGGCACATTTGCAACTTAAATTGACGGCGTTCCTCAACTTTCTGCCATGTATCATCACTGATCCAAAGTTTCCGATTGTATTCTCTGTAGCCGAATACGTCCGTGGCAGGCTTGATGTAGGTTTCTTCTGCTTTGTTCCATCTTTCTTCTATACGGGTGGCTTCAGACAGAAGATTGAGTTAGAGCGTTTCATTGAAAGTGTTTCTTGTTTCAGTTTCTCTCAATCTATTTGTGTTACATTTCCTCCTATTTGTTTTCGAATGTTTCACAGCTACTGGCTTAATCTTGAATTGTGCTGATACCAGTTGATGATCGCTGTGTACCTATGCGCCTCTCATTGTTCTTACATCTTGTAGTGATGTGAGGAATTTCTTATTGATCATTACGTAATCTTTCTGATTTTTAGTTCTGCCATCCGGTGACTTCCATATGTATTTATGTATATTTTTGTGTGGAAACCTACTGCCATCTATGAACAATTAATTCGTGCTACAGAAGTCGACAAGTCTTTCTCCATTGTTATTTCGCACAGAGTCCAATACATTTCTTCCCATGATAGTGGTAAGGTTGATGTTGTCTGTACTAATTTTTGCATTTAAATCTCCTTGTGTGATTTTAACGTCATTTCTGTGCGTTCTTGCTATTGTGGCTTGTAACTGCTCGTAGAACTCATCTTTTGTTGTATCTTCTGCATCTTCTGTTGGGGCATAGCACTGTGTTTCTTAATTTTGAATGGGACCTTGTCACTATAATTCTGCTGTTAACTGGTTTCCATTCCATCAATGCTTTCTTTGCTTTATTTGTTGTTAATATGCCCACGCCTTGTTCATGTGTGTCGTCTCTATCAGAGAATATCATATAATTTCCATTGCTCGTGTTTATTTCTCCACTGCTTTTCCATCTAACTTCACTGAGGCCGAGAATCTCGATGTTCTAACGTTTCATTTCCTTCTCTACTTGTGCTCGCCTTGATGTTTCTGTAAGAGTTCTGATGTTCCAGTTTCCGATTCGTGTCCGTGTACGATAGCCAAGGGTCGATATTTGTGTTGGTGTCCGGTATGTGTTGTTATTTGTAATAGTATTCGTTTCTGTAATCGTTTTTCCTTATAGTTGCTATATCTGTTCTTCTAATGCGGTGATATCTAGCGTTGTCCTGATTATAGTATTTATTTCAGTTAAAGCTACCCATATTGCTGCCCATTAGCAATTGGGCTGATGTGTAAAAAGATTTGCTAATGCTATTGAATGCAGTTCCAACAACAATGATGAACCATTCCTTAACTTTCAGTATGCAACCCACAAAAGTACTACACAAGGTTCAGATTCTGGCCAGAGAAATGAATTGGTATTAATTCTGACAATGGATCTTATTTTGCAGGAACAAACTCTTAAATGAAGAAAAAAATTTACACATAATAATGCTATAACGGTCAAAATAGCGCATATAGAAAAGTCTTTTTTGAAAAAATTTGCATAATATACCACCACTTACGCTTCATTTCGGTGGACTATGAGAAACTAGAATAAAGTCGGTAAAATTCCACCTAATGAGGGATATAGGAAATACCAAACTCACATTTCGCGACCACTAACACCTATATAATAAATGATCCATCTGATTTTAACCCCTAACAACAGGGCATATTTTAATTTGGAATTCTCCTAAGGCACTACCATTCCGTGGTTTCGAGGATCTATTTCTTAAGACCAGGTTGCAGTAAGAAACAAATGGTACATGATTTACAAGAAAAGGTGGTCTGTGGAATACTAGCACTAATAAAAGATGAGCAACAGCCAGCCACGCGATAGAAACTGGCACATATCATTTACACACAATCGGAAACGATGGGTTTTTTCATATCGCAACTAATAATAACTAATAATTCTCCTGTTTCAAGTGAGAGTAACAGTCCGTCCAGTAGACGTCAACCTAAAGACAAGCAAGGGATTCCGTCAGGACCAGTTATCTAGCACTAGTTATGCTATCCATTTGTGATGTACCGACTACCACACAAACCAACATTGAAGTACATCAATTCAACCACTCCGGAGTTATTAACTTCAAGGAGCTACATAGACAATCTAAAGTTGGTGGCAATGAATTATTTTATAATTATTAATTACAACATGACGCCTTACTGGGAAGAGGTATAGTAAGGCTAACCCCTTTGCTAATTTTAAACAAGATTTTAAACAAGCACGGGTAAAATTACAAGAAGTTTGTAAAGATTTGCTTGAAATAAACTGCAACAATTACAACAATAACAGTGGCAATTTAAAAATTAGAAAACGGATAATGAACTATTAATAACAAGCAATAAAGAACGGCGACTGCCAATGCTAGGTTAAGGAGACACAATTGGCGAAATTCTCATCCAACGTGATGCTGACCAATACTAAGCTCAATTTGAAAAAAATAAAGAGAATGGAAATCACCTTTTGGCATTAATTCAGGAGCAAACATCGGTTGTAGACAACACAGTCAAACTGATAAAGCATAACTCAAACATCACCATGGTATCTATAAATAACTTTAGAAATGACCAACAACGTTTGATTCTTATTGAGCATGATCGATATGACCTTAATTTTAAAAAACCTAGGGCAAACACAGCAAAGCCTTCTAAACGTGGTTTCTGATGCGCATCGTAAGATATTACAACCACTAATACTCACGCCAGAAGATACGCCATCTAGAAGATCAATATAGTTATCATTCTCTATATCAAATACACCCTACTATCTGCGCTCGCAGTTCCAGATATAATTCAGGACCACACAAAATTAATCTGTCAAACAAAACTTATAATTATTATGTCTAGCTCAGCCAAACTAAAATCAAGTCTAGATTAAAAAAGTCAAGTCAAATGGGATAACGAGAGTGCTGCCTAAATCTTAGGCCACTGTGAATATTGTAAGAACGATTCTCACCCTATGTTGGTCTACTTTCAATGAGTAGACAGTTTAAACGACGCGTTCCATTGCATGAGTAAATTCCATATGGTATACCATTGCAGATCTAAGGGCAGATGCCACTTTTGTAAAGAACCAAAAATGTTATTTTGCATCTAGTATACAACACTACTCACTTAGTAAGGTTAAAGACAATAATCTCTTACTATCATCCCCTATAAATGATCAGCTGCCAAATTAAATTTGGAATGAGACGATAAATTGCCAAAAAAAATGCAATAGCAATGGTCTAAAATGATTGTTGAAGCACAAGCTTTTTTGTGTCTTCACCCCATGCGCAGTCTACAAGGAGTACTGGCCAAGATGATGTCTCTTGGAAGAGAAAATAAGGCCCATGGAGCCATAGGTTGGAAGGCAAAAACTTGTCGGTACTCATACCTCGAAACAGCAGGATTAGATTCGGTCGGCACATGACGCCAACTTTCCTCATTTGATGTCTCTTGTATAGTTGCCACGCGATGTGATACAAACGTTTTCCTCCTGAATGGACATGACCTTATCCAGTAAAGCGTAATCGTCGAATTAGACCAATAGACACTTTGATTGACTTGGAAATTAAGGTTTTCGGAAACCTTGAATGTCAGCTGTGCGAATAATACAGCTGCGCACAGTTCTAGGCGAGGCACTGTAATGTCCTTGAGTGGGCGACTCGAGATTTTGAGCACAGTAGTTTAACTGGTATATGGCCGGTGCTCGTAATGCTACGAACGTATAGAACTGTACCTGTGTGCATATCCTGGGGAAGTGATTGGTCACAATCTAATTTCAATTGCCATAATGATTGGATAAATATTTTCCCTACGACAATCACAGGTGCCAATAATCCGAGTGGATCGCATATTGCCGCAATCTGGGAGAAAATCGCACGCTTTGATAAGGCTTTATTATCCTGTAAATCGACTAAGAACATGAAACTGTCCGATGTTGTATTTCAACAAACGCCAAGTGTTTTGATCATGTCAACTTCGTCTATTCTATGTTGAGCTGTATTTCTCGTCTATTCTATGTTGACTTCGTCTATGTTGAGCTGCATTTCTTTGAATTCAGGAGGTACATCTTCGAGAATTTCGGAACAGTTGGAACACCACTTTCGTAGTTCTATGCCAGTGGTCAGCAAATTGTTTGAAGTTTGACTATTTAATGACTTTGCAGCAGCAACTGAATTGGTTCCGGTAAATAGATCGTCTACGTATACATCTTTTTCAATCGCCAGGGCTGCAATAGATAATGTACTTTGGTGTTCGAGAGTCAATTGCTTCAGACATCTGGTGGCGAAGAATGGTGCGGACGAGGTGCCATATATGTCACCCTTTTTTAATTTATACGTCAAGACTAAAATAAAACTGTTAATTTTACCAAAAATCTTCCTTCACTGTCACGTGTGGTAAACCTTTTAAAGTGTCCTTCACATTCGGATTCCTCGTTCGACATCTGTTTAAAATGAGGCAGGTTTTAAATGGTCCAGCATCTCTCAATTTGGTCATCTAAAGTACTTAGTTCCCCGATGGCTAAATTGCAAACTGGGTTGGTATTGATGGGTGTAGAACATTTCCTAGAAACAATCCATCCTAGGACGGTATTCTGCAGAATTGGCAAATGATTTGCTAATTTTATTGTCCGACATAAAGTAGTTGATGATAAATCCCGGCTCCTATCAATAGATCGATGTCTTGCGATTTAAAAAATTCAGGATCTGCAAGTTGGATGTTTGATGGAGTGGCCCACAAATTTACCATTTTCTGTGATTTAATTGGCTGGTTTAATTGGTTGGACATTGAAGCTATGACAATAGAGCCAATTCCTTGAATCTTGATGCTGAAATTGCGATGAGTAAGATACAACCGCAACGCAAATGATTATGTCATTAAGTTTAACTTCGAATCCGAGTCTAACAGTGCTCTTCCTACTACAGGTTGCCCAAAGTGATCAAAGATCTTGACTAATGCAGTTGCCAAATAAATAAATGATGTCAATTTAGTTTTGGATTTAACAGCGGCAAACGATGAGGTAGATGCAATGGCCGAAGTACTGGTATTCGGCTTGGAATCCGGATATGCTGACATATTTTCGAGTTTCCCTGTTGTAGTCGGTTGCTCATCAGTTGTATGTGTTGTTGGAGCACCAGTGTCTCCGATGTGCAACAGCGTGTGGTGTTGTAAATTACAATGTCGGCAGCGAAGGGTCACTGGACATGCAGAAACAATATGATCCGGCCTCTTTAATGCTTGTAATGATCAAATATGCGCCTGAAACTGGACATGAAGATTTAACAAGTTTCGCGGTTCCAGTCGATCAATTGATTTGAAGATAAACAATTGATGAATGTGTCGTTCACAGATAAAATTTGGTTTATCAAATCGTTCTTTGAGAATGTCTCAGGCAACAATGTAATTTTCATCGGACAATTCAATTGCTGATATGGCGTTAGAGCGACTCCGACCAGCGATAGGTTTAGATATTGAAATTTAGTCCGATCACTAGAGGACTTATTATCGTGGATGAGATCGTCAAAGGTGCCACTAAATGCGGTCCACTCAAGGTAATCACCACTGAATACTGGGAGCTCAACGGTTGGTAGCTTGGCACTGGTGGTTGGTGGTAAAGGTTCCACTTCTTGAGGTTTTTTATCGCCAGTCTGTAATTTGCGTCTAGTTAGTTTTATAATAGCTCATAAAAACTTCAATCGGACAAATTCCGTAGTTGGGAAGATCCGAAAAGATTATTTCTATACCTCTCACAACACGAATTGAACAACGACCGCAAACCGAGACAAATAATGGGCTTTTTCCCAAAGTTACTCTCTACTTTAACGAAAAACATACTTCCGTTTTTAAAAATATAGAAGTAGATGTTGCGCATTCCAAAAAAGCTTATTTAAAGTGTGGCCGGATTGTAACTATCCCTCAAATCATATATATTATGTAATAGTTTATCTAAGCGACAAGGCAATATGCTTAAAGAGTAAGTCAAAATTATAACCACTAACTAATTTATGGCCACTGTAAATTGATATTTTGTTCAT
Source organism: Tipula confusa (assembly GCA_963556175.1). Lineage (NCBI taxonomy): Eukaryota > Metazoa > Arthropoda > Insecta > Diptera > Tipulidae > Tipula > Tipula confusa. Next base: position 165,634,789 of record OY744476.1, read on the forward strand.
CGAGGTATTAACTTCACAATTCGTCCCACCAAACGCACTTCATTTTGGACAAATTTATGAAGCTGATGTAAAAGCCGCAAACCCCACTTAGACAGAGTAACTGGAAGTTAAGGTTAAATCATAGAAGAATCAAACACCTTATTAATACAAATTAAAGGTCAATGATCAAGGATTACAAAAAATAGCTTTTGAACCAAAAATTGTCTGAATTTTAAAAATATATCAGTAAAATTAACAAAATAAAGATATCACTATTCACTCTGACCTTTGCAAACTAAGAGAAAATTGAGAACATATTTAACACTAGGAACATCTTGAAAATGTTTGTCCAAATGGAGCCATTGAAAAAAACGACAGGGATCATACTACAATGTAAAAAGTGTCAGGCATACAACCACACGCAAAAATACTGCAATCGTGACACCAGATGTGTGAAATGTGCAGGAAAGCATGATACAAAAAACTGCGTGATAAATAGGAACACTCAAGCAAAATGTGATTACTGCCAGGGAACCCACCCTGCTAGCTATAGGGGATGTGAAGTAGCCAAAACACTACAAAACATGCGAAATAGGGCAAACAAGCTAATTAGAGCAACTATAAAGAAAAAGAAATCCCAGCAAAAACTGTCACTACGTTCTATAGTGTGAAAGTGACAGAGAGATTCTCATACTCACAAGCAGCAAGACAAGGACTACATGGGCCTTCAGATCAAAATAATGGAATTCAACAAGCTATGACAAAAATACAAAATACCCTAAAGGCTTTTGTCAATCGCCTCTCTAAAATAGAAGAAAATATAGAGTTTCTAAACAAAAGACAATTTAATCTTGCACAACAAGTAGGACATCAAGGAAAAATTAACCAGATTTGTAGCAAAAAAGATATTTTATCTGATCCCTCACTAAACAACACAAAATGAACAAAACACTAAGAGTATTAACCTGGTGCTAATGGACTTCTACAGCATCTTCCAGAGCTGAAAATCTTTTTGAATACAGAAAAAATTGATATATGCTTAATAGCAGAGAGCCAGTTCCCTAGAAAGTTGTATCCAAAGTTAAAAGGTTATTCTTGTTACCATTCTATACATCCAGCAGAAAAAGCTAGTGGTGAAGCAACTATCTTCATCAGAGAAAACATCAAACACTTCGAAGATGTCAAACTCGAAATATGGACAGTGCAAATTGTATCACTTAGCGTGAAATTAAATAATTACAAGAAGCTGCGGGTCACTGCGATATATTGTCCACCAAGGTATCAACTTAAAAAAGATGATTACCCCTTAATGTTTAAAATAATGGGCTTAAATTTCATCAAAGGAGGAGATTTTAATGCCAAACATACTCATTGGTATTCAAGACTAATATCACCTAAAGGCAGATAACGATTTGAAAGCTGGACATCAAAGAAACTGCGAGTTTCATTCAAGTGGTATTCCTACTTATTGGCCAACTGACACAAACAAAATAACAGACGTGATTGTATTTTTCATAGCTAAAGGTATTTCAGAAAACTATATCCACATTCAAAATAATGAAGGTTGATCCTCGGATCATTCTCCAATCATACTTACAATCAATGAAACAGTAATTGAAAAAGAAAAGCCACCAAGGTTACAAGCGAGAAAACCAATTGCGAAACTTTCGCACTGTTAATTGAGGAAAGTATTGATCTTCAAGTCCCAATCAAAAACCAAACACAACTTGAAAGAGAAGTAGAGCTGCTCATAAACATTATTCAGATCGCAGCATTGGAAACTACGCCTCCTGCCAAAAATAAACCTCACAAGAATGAAACATATACACAGGAAATAAGAAACTTGGTCAGATAAAAGCAGAAGGCTTGCAAAATCTGGCAAAAAATCGAGCCCCAGAGAGCAAAACTATTTTCAATCAGCTCAAAAACAAACTGCAGAAGTTAATACAAGAAACCAAAGCGGTATGCTTTAACAAATATTTAATAAGTCTGCCTGGCTACAAAGAATGTGAGTATTCTTTATGGAAAGCTACAAAAGGACTATAAAAAACCAAAAGCGCAGATGCCACCAATAAAAAAAGCAGATGGTACTTGGGCCAAAAGCCCCAAAGATAAAGCTGATTTTTTGCTCAACATCTGGTAGAAACGTTTAAACCTTCATCTAGACAAACAGCAGATGAAAATACCGTGTTAATGCAAAAAAGAAACGAGTTAGACATTCGACCAGTTACAATGAACGAAGCCGCTTGATTTAGTACCTCGGGACTGAAAGTTGCTGATGTAACTGAAAGAACTGAGCCCATTGGGAGTAACTACTGTGTAATAGCCCAACTAACAGAGAATTAAAATCAGAAAGAAAAATTGCTAAATGGGGTGCAACAACTTAGACGTAATAAAAAAATTAAAAAAATTGATTTTTATGCTAAATATTTATTTTTTGTTTTCAAGTATTTGTCATAAAACGGTTAACTCAATTGATTTGTAATTTTTAATCAATTGTTTTTAAATCTAATTTATATTAATTTTAATGTTTTGTGTCAAATAAAGAGTATATAAATTAGATTTTCGGTGATTACATGACGTGTTGGTTAAAAAACGGTTAATTCAATTGATTTGTAATGTTTAATAAATATTTTAATAAGTTCTATTATAATTTTTATAATTTATATTTTTAATGATGTAATAAATTAATAATATCTAAATAAGCCGATTAATAGATTTTACTTTTAGGGAATTTTTTTCAGAATACAGTTGAATGACACACTGGAGTTGCTGAGAAAAGATGATAGAATACAGAAAACAGAATGCAGAGCAGTTCAATAAAATTGTGATTGTCTTATGCTAACAGTATATTGGCTACCGAGAAACTAGACCAATTATGCCATTACTGACATACTTTTCCTTCCCCTACACCACAAAAATAGAATAGAATTGTGCCGTAATGATCATGAGGTGTCTGAAACCAGGTCGTTTCTATCATGCATGGAAATACATTTATAGAAATATGAATATATATGAAAATCTCTCCTATCCTAACTACTTGACAAGTGCTATCTAACAGAGGCTTATCAATCAATCAATCAATAAACTTGTACAGTATACTAAACAAGTAAAATCTGGATACAAAATAAGCCTGGTAGATTCGCACAGTCAATAAAGAGTATCCAACAATTGAGGAATTATTAATTTTTATGGCGCTAAAATTGTTCTAACAACTCCAATAATAATATTTCGATGGAGGGAGAAACCAACGGAAAAGTTACATATCCATTGAAAGTGGATCCCAAATCCACACTACAATAATATCATTATTGCCAACCTCACAGAAAAAGGATTCTTGTGGAGTTTTTTAACTTTGAAAAGTTCTTCTTGATTTTGGCTCTCAGAGTTCCTTCATTACAAGGACTTGTATCTAGCGTCTTTCTTTAAAAATAGAAATGACATCAATAACAAAAACTCGACTTACTTCTATTGGTATCGCTGAATCATCTTCAAATGAAGTTCTGGGAATTAAAGGAAGTTCCAAGTACAAAATCCTACTCTTTAAATGAACAAGGCTGTAGACAACACTATAAGTACTCAAAACACTGAAGGCAAAATAGTAAATTTTCACATTTTGAAAAACAATTTTCAAGCTTAAAAATCAGGCAAAGGGCTAGCCCACAAAACTTATCAATAAGCATAATTTTTGGCAATAAAACACTAAATATATATAGGACCGATTTTGAATGATACTTTATTCAAAAGCTCTTGATACCTGCATGAATACTGCTGCTAAATATTCGCACATTTTGATTACTTATTTTCGAGCATATCAAAGTCTGGCAATATGACCAATCGAAGCTCCCAAAAAACATCTCCAATGTAAAGGAACCTAACGCGTTAGGTAAATAAATAAATCTCACAACAAATACTCACAATTTTTAAAAATTTACAGCTACTCTGTTCACTTTTATGCCACGCTCTATTCAACACATGCTGTGTCTCAGCTGCAGCACCTAACAAATTCTGGCAAATTTTTATGAACACATAAAATTGTGTTACATTACTGGTAAATCCGACTAAAAAATTTAAAAGTATCGAAATCACATCAACAGCACTACTGTTTGCGAATACAATAATCTCAAAAAATAAATTGGCCAGCACTGATACGTAGCATACCAAAATTTTTGTAAAAATTTGAAAAGCATATGTTGAAACGGCTGATTTTACTAGGCGACGAATTTTTATATGCTGCCGACACAGCTGAACGAAATCATTTTCATCCAAATATATCCTATGAAGTTCATTGTTCAGTTCGTCGTTAAGAATTTCGAGTAAATGGATCAGGTACATTAAATACAGTACTAGTTCCATAAATGCTATATTCCGTATGAAAACATATACGCCAAATAAAATCGTCTGATATAGAGTGACACGCACATACATGATACCAATACTATACATGGTGAATATAAAATTCAACCATGTCAAAATAATATCGTTCGTCACGATCGTAATAAAATATTTTCCAAATTTTGGCTCATGTTTTTCGCCGGCCTCCCTTAAAATGTACCGACTATATTTTAACATTTTATTTATGACTACGATTTTAGAGTGACGTGACCACCAAACCGTTAAAAAAATACTAATACTGATTAACGTTTCCATAAAGATGAGTAAAATGATTACCATTCCCGTAATCGACGAGTTAACACGTTCATCAGTTTTCGTAAACGTGTACCATCGTATCATGCACCCATTGTAGGTTATGTAACAACCCAGTACTATACTGTACAGTTGGTTAGATAAAGGATTTTCTAGTTGTCGGGTCGATCGATTGTATTTGTACACGATCAAACCGAATACCTTTAGGAGTCCATACATGTAGTAAAGGTAAAATTTTAGGAAAATGTAGTGAAATTTTAGGCAGTACATTTATGATCTATTTGTTGTTCGCGACTGTTCGATATTTTAATTAACTCGAAAGTTTTTTTCAATTATGTTGATTAAAAAATGTCATTAGATATGTCTATTAAATTTTCATTATAGTTTTGTATTTAGCTTGAATAATTGATTAATTCCACGGTTGCCTTTCTGCAACATCATTTGCTCTAAATATATTTACTATCCATTCACCAACTGTACATGCAACAGTTTAGAGCTCTGCGCTTAAATAAATTGAACAAAGGATGGGGAAGATAAAATTTTAATTTTGCTATTGACTTTCACTATAAGTATATACTTAATAAACTTTTGTGATTTTTTTTATTCCCAGCTTACTAAAATGACACACTGTTAAATAAAATTTTTCTCACTGTACGTTTTTTTACTGTTAACCTACTTAACAAGAAAGTTTAAAGAAAGTGGTATAGTTGTTTGAGGACCATGAATATGCTGCCAACGGGACAAACCTTTTTCCTATACTAATACTTTAATCAAAAGCTCTCAATATAAGCATAAATATGCTTATTTATGCTTATAATTAAGCATTAAAGGGGGGGCCCTTTCAAATAGCCCAGTCTTGAACGGAACCTCTGTTAATATAATAACCTCGCCATACCTGGCGATTTCCAGTTCAGGGGAAGGGAATACATGCAAAAATAAAAATGGTCCCTCCAAACCAAATAAGGAGAAACGAGTTTGTAGGCCCTCTCTACCTAAAGGTGAGGAAGTAAATTTATGCAAGAACAAAGCAGGTCTTTCCAAACCAACATTCAATGATAGGAGAAAATATCAAAAGCCTTGAAAAGGATAAAAGAAATTCCGGTGGATGTGAGAACGGATAAATATGTAGCCACGCTTTTGTGCAGCAATGCCAGAAGCTTTATCTGAATTCTCTTTGTCCAAAAGACAGAGATCACAGGATGAAACTTCAAAGGCCACTCAAAGATCTAAATTGCAGGTAATTGCAGGTAGGTCTTTAAGTGAGGTGCTAAAAGATCCGTAGATATAGCGGTGGTTGATGGAGCTAAGGAGGATGGCAGCAACACTCCCTCTAGTTGGAGGAAGGTGAAAAAGGCTTTAGCCTCCTCATTCCTTAAGATTGTGAAGAAGAACCCTGGGGTGGCTCCTATATGCCGGGATGGAGATTGATACAGAAACCATATCAAACTGACAGCCTGTTCCAATCAGAGATCTCTAGATTTCTACAAAAAGGTAATTATCAGCCTTGGAGAGGTTTGGCCTGGAGCCATGCTTGATGTTATTTCATTGGAGGATATTCCCATTAGGCCGAGAGCTCGGGCGTGGATTCCGTTGGGACCGAGCCATCCAAAAAATATTTTGGAATTTTTGCAGATCAGCAATCTGAATTGGCCAAATTCCAACTGGAAGATAGCCAAGGTTGAAGAAACTAAAGAGGACAACAGATCGACTGTCATTATCATCAAAACACCGTCTTTGGTGGTGCTAGCCAAAACAGGTGGTGTGGTAAGCCTTAGTGCTGTCAACTTAAAAGTTTTTAAAAATGATGGAGCTGCTAAGTCAGGGCACTAGAACCAGAGGAGGACACTTCCGCAATGCACGAAACCTCATCTGAGGATGATTGCCCAATTGATACAGTCGCATCCTGATAAAACAGAACGGACGACCTTGGACACCGAATTGTCTTTATCGATGGAGTTACTTTGCAGACTCGGTTTGGAATCTGATTCTACAGAATCTGGTTCCACTATAGTGGAGGTTGTAACTAATCTTTAATGCTTAAATTTATTCAAATTAACCTCCATGACTGTAAGATTGCGTTAGCAAATATTAAAAGATGACGTTGATGTCGTCTTGCTTCAAAAACTATGGGTCAATGAGGATCGGGTTCTTGGACTCGGAGCTCCCAACTACAAATTACTGTTTGTACAGCAAAAAGGTAGGATTCGATCATGCATTCTTGCAAAAATCAAACTAAATATCTTTTTGCTTGCAAATTACAACGATGTAGATGTAGTAGCAGCCAGCATCGAGGTCAGTAAGGAAAGCTTCTGGATTATATCCCGCACGATGGGGTAAACTTTTCACCTGCAAATGTGCGCAGTCTTGTTATGGAAGCTCAAAAACGGAAAGTTGGAGTTATCCGTGGTAGTGATGCGAACTCTCATCATACAATATGGGGAAGCATTAATACAAATGAGAGAAGTGAGACACTTTTGGATTATATTTTAAGTAGTAACCTATTAATCTATAATGTAGGCTGTAATCCTACTTTTATAACAAGGAATAGATTATAGATTAATTAATTGAAGAGTGTCTGAGGAACACTCCTTTCCTGATCGTCGTTATCTTCTATACGGATTGGAGTTAAAATATTTTAAAACTTCAACCTTCAGAAACCGAAGGAAGACCAATTGGGTTACTTTCAGAATGGTTTTAAGTAACGATCTACCATTATTGGTCCCTAAATCTCTGGAATCAACACTAGATGCCATGGCAGACCGGGTGTCTGATGCTTTTGATGAAGCTATTTCAAGTGCATATCCCATTAGTAGACCAAAAGATATACCGCGTTCCCCAAGGTGACCGAATGAACTACAAGTAACTCGCTTAATAAGGCTGCTGGCCTCGCGGGGTTAGCTGTCAATAGGAGAACTACCTAGTTGACAATAAACAGTTTCAAGCCTTTCAAGTCTGCATGCTTGGATGGCGTTATTCCTGCCGATATTCAGAAAACCACTTATGTCACATTCACGAACTATGTCACATTCAAAAGAAAAGGACTGAAGTAAATGTAATTTTTATTCCAAAGGCGGGAAAACACTCTCATTGCAATCCCAAAAACCTTAGGCCCATTCGCTAATCTTTTTATTTCTTGAAAATTCTAGAAAGACAGACAGAGGCTTATTTCAAAGGCTCAATCGAGCCTGCAAAGCTGTCAACGTCTCAGCATGCATATAGTAAGGGAAAATCGATGTAGACTGCTCTTCATTCCCTCTTATGTTCTATAGAGAAGTTTCTCGGATATAAGGAATTCTCTTTGGTGACCTTTTGTGATTTTGAGGGGTCTTTAGTAATGTCAAACCAGAGGAGATCACGCAAGCGCTTTCAAATTTAGGGGTGGATGTGGCAATTAGAAGCTGGATTGATCAAATGGTCAAAAGCAGGTTCATAAATAGGCGAATCTATGTGTATCATTCATCCGTAGATTTGTAAGTAGGAGTTACACCGCAAGGTGGTGTATTATCCTCCTTTTTTGGGATTTGGTCATAAATGACCTGTTACTAAACCTGGAAGGGACTGGCTTTAAAGTGGTGGCTTATGCAGATGATGTTGCTATTGGCGCTTTCGGTAAATATCCTTGTATCCTAAAAGATGTTTTATTTAGAATGCTCTTGGCATTCTAACTAAATGAATTCATAGTTGTGGTCTTAGTGTTAACTCACTGAAGAGTGAGTTGGTTCTTTTTTCCGAGTTAAAGTTGGGTGGCCCGCCTTAAATACAGTGGCGAACCAAAGGTTGCTGATGAAAGGGCAAAGAACTGCTACCTTATTGTTTACTAGTGGTGCACTTAGAAGCAGTCCTACTCAAGCACTGGAAATTCTCTTTCATCTCATCCCTCTGGATATCCTGGCTAAGCAAGTGGCTGCTAGTACAGCCATAAGGCTTAAATCAATTTGTGGTTCTGTAACATTATTGGACACTCATCTATTCTAACGAACAAGGAAGCCCCCAAAGCTATCGACTACACCATCTTGACATCATACCTCGAAGTTGAATGTATAACTGATATTCCTTCCAGAGAGGACTGGGTGAATGGAACAGTTTTGAAGTCAGGCTTTATTAACTTTTTTACAGATGGCCCGAAAATTGATGGAAAGGCCGGCGGAGGGGTTTTCTGCGAAAAACTAAATGTAAATCTCTCTTTCCGCCTCCCTGATCATTGCAGTATTTTTCAGGCAGAGCTTATAGCAATCAAGGAAGCTTTAGACTGGATGAAATATCATGTAATATCTGTAAGAGATATTGGTATTTTTACGGACCATCAAAGTTGAAATAGTGGCTATTAAAGTTTTATAATCAGGCTTTATCACATCGAAAGTAGCCTGGAGTGGCCTTTCATCTCTTAACGAGATGGCTGAACAGTTCAATATCCTTCTTATATGGGTGCCAAGGCATTTCCATATTACCGGGAATATGAAAGCCACTGATCTTATTGGAAAGTATGCCAGCAGACTTGATGTTTTTTTTTCATGATTACTGTCGAAGATGTAACGACGAAGAAGTGGAGGAAACAATACTTCATTTGTTATGAACCTGTCCTAGTCTGTCTCAAAACAGACTCCAGTTTTTGGGAGCTCACCTCTTGTGCGATCTAACGGAGCTCAGTAAACGTTAGAAATATATACTGCTTCGTGAGAAGCTCAAATTGGTTACGGTAGGGTAATTCGAAGAAGCAATTTCTGTGGTAAGGCTATGGACCATATATATCTATGTCTCGTCCTTTTTTTGAGTAGTTACATTAAACTAACTAGCTAACTAATCAATCAATCAAATTCTACCCATCCTCTTAAGATATGGCTTGTTTTGTCACAACTCGATCATCTGATTTTTTGGATGAAATATCTTAGTTTTATTGTCTCTTTTTATCTCCAGTGCATCTATTTTAATATTTCGTATCTTGATTGTCGGCTAAATTAAGTCATTTGCAAACGTTGCTTTTTGAGACATTCATTTGCTAGAATTTCAGTTTCGGCTCCTTTTAGTTTTGAACACTTTAATTTAATTAATTTATCGTTTTGGACTAATTGCGATGTTTTCTCGTTTATTTTGACGTCAAAAACCTTTTCGAGACGTAGAAATTTATGTTCGAAATGTTAACTTTTGATCAACCAAATTTTGAACCTCACATCCCACAAAATTATCAATATGTACAAATTGTGCAACAAAACACGTAACACAGGTCCAATTTCGATTCGTGACATTTTAATCAAAAGCTCTTGATTCACGCATAAATAATTTTGTAAATTATTTGCCCATTTTCATAAATTATTTTTGAACAAAATTATTTTTGAGAATTAAGCAATCTATCGTATAATGAGTTGAGTAATTGGAAAATTAAGTCATGCATGAATTAGTTATCGATTGGCATAAACAATCAAATATTATGTGTCATCCGTTTGCTTAACTTATCTAACAGTTTATTCACAAGACAGAGTCCTACAGTTAATTTCAAACCGGAAGTAAATTGTTTTTCTTATGAATTATTGACACGGTAATATAACGGTAAATTTGTATCACACTTTAACAATGTGCAATTTACAAGGCTAAAAGACTGTCAAAATTTTAGATTTAACGGAAAAACTAAGAATTTTCTTTTGTAAATTTTGAATATTTAGAAAGGTTCATCTTTAATATTTTGCAGTAATAACCCATATAAACCGGCTTTAACCGGAACTACAGGTATTTAAATCCGGTTTAAAATAAACATTTTCAACACGCATTTTTCCTAAATACGCAAGACTAAAAAATGTTGAAATTTGGGATTTATCGGTAAAAATTTCGAATTTTATTTTGTAAGTTTTGGATGGGGTATATAAGTTTATTTTAAGGCACTAGCTCCAAGGAAGGAGCCATCTGGCCTATAGGATAGGATTTATCGGTAAGTTTTGGATAGATAGAAACATTTATCAACACTATTATGCGGTAATTACCTGTTCAAACCTGGCATTAACGGAACTACAATCATCAAAACCCGGTTTAAAACAATGTCAAAATTTGCATTTTAAACAGGCATTTAAATCTGGTTCAAACTCAATATTTTGCAAACGCATTTTTTCATAAATATGCACGACTAAAGACTGTCAAAATTACGGCTTTATTGGTAAAAATTTCGAATTTTAGTTTGTTATTTTTGGATTTTTAGAAATGTTGATCTACACTATTATGCGGTAATAACCTATTCAAACCTGTCATTAACGGAACTACAAGCATTAAAAATCGGTTTAAAACAATGTCAAAATTTGCATTTTAAACAGGCATTTCGAATTTTAATTTGGAAATTTTGGATATTTAGAAACATTTATCAAAACTATTATGCGGTAATAACCTGTTCGAACCTGTCTTTAACGGAACTACAAACATTAAAAACCGGTTTGAAACAATGTCAAAATTTGCATTTTAAAAAGAAATTTAAATTCCGTTTAAAATAAAAATTTTGCAAACGCATTTTTTCGTAAATAGTTTGGATATTTAGAAACGTTTATCTCTGTTATTATGCAGTAACAACCTCAATAAACCTGCTTTTAACGGAACTTCAAATTTTTAATCCCGTTCTAAACTAAGATTTGGCACATGCAAATTTCCTAAATATGCAAGGCAAAAGTGAGATTTATCGATAAAAATTTCGAATTTTTCCCTTGTAAATTTCGAATATTTAGAAACATTTACCTTCACTTTAATGCAGTAATAAACCTGTACATACCTGCTATTTACGGAACTATAGGCATTTATATCCGACATAAAACCTAAATTTTGCTATCGCCTTTCTTCCTAAATATGCACGGCTAAAGACTATAAATATTTGGGGTTAATCGGTAAAAATTTCGAATTTTAGTTTGTTAATTTTGGATATTTAAAAACGTTTTCCATCACTAGTATGCCGTAGTAACCTGTTCAAACCTGTCATTAACGGAACTACAAACATCAAAATCGAGTAAAAAAAAATATTTTGTACACTCATTTTTCAAAAATATGCACGGCTAAAAACTGTCAAAATTTGGGGTTTATCGGTAAAAATTTCAAATTTTAGTTTGTTAATTTTAGATATTTAGAAACGTTTTCCATCACTAGTATGCGGTAGTAACTTGTTCAAACCTGTCATTAACGGAACTACAAACATCAAAATCGAGTAAAAAAAAATATTTTGTACACTCATTTTTCAAAAATATGCACGGCTAAAAACTGTCAAAATTTGGGATTTATCGGTAAAAGTTTTCAATTTTATTTTGTAAATTTTGGATATTTAGAAACGTTTATTAACACTATTATGCGGTAATAACCTGTTCAAACCTGTCATTAACGAAACTACAAACATTAAAAACCGGTATAAAACAATGTCAACATTTGCATTTTAAACAGGCATTTAAATTCGGTTCAAAACAAAGATTTTGCAAACGTATTTTTTTCTAAATATGCATGGCTAAAGATTATCGAAATTTGGGATTCATCGGTAAAAATTTCGAATTTTATTTTGTAAATTTTGTATATTTAGAAACGTTTATCAACACTATTGTGCGGCAATAACCTGTTCACACCTGTCATTAACGGAACTACAAACATTAAAAACCGGTTCAAAACAATGTCAAAATTTGCATTTTAAACAGGCATTTAAATCTGGTTCAAACTCAATATTTTGCAAACGCATTTTTTCATAAATATGCACGACTAAAGACTGTCAAAATTTCGGCTTTATCGGTAAAAATTTCGAATTTTAATTTGGAAATTTTGGATATTTAGAAACATTTATCAAAACTATTATGTGGTAATAACATGTTCAAACCTGTCATGAACGGAATTACAAACATTAAAAACCGGTTTAAAACAATGTCAAAATTTGCATTTTAAACAAGCATTAGAATTCAGTTCAAAACTGAAAATTTAAAAATGCATTTTTTCCTAAAAATGCACGGTTAAAGACTGCCAAAATTTGGGATTTATCGGTAAAAATTGCGAGTTTTATTTTGTAAATTTTAGATATTTAAAAACTTTTATCAACACTATTATGCGGTAATAACCTGTTCAAACCTGTCATTATCGGAACACAAACATTAAAAACCGGTTTAAAATAATGCCAAAATTTGCATTTTAAACAGGCATTTAAATTCGGTTCAAAACAGAAATTTTGCAAACGCATTTTTTCCAAAAAATGAATGGTTAAAGACTGTCAAAATGTGGGATTTATCGGTAAAAATTTCGAATTTTTTCTTGTAAATTTCGAATATTTAGAAACATTTATCTTCACTTTAATGCAGTAATAAACCTGTACATACCTGCTATTTACGGAACTATAGGCATTTATATCCGACTTTAAACCTAAATTTTACTAAAGAATTTCTTCCTAAATATGCAGGTTTTAAGATTGTCAAAATTTCAGATTTATCAGTAAAATTTCCAATTTTATTTTGTAAATTTTGGATATTTAGAAACGTGTATCTTGACAATTATGCAGTAAAAACGTATTCGATGACAATCATATCTTAAATGATATACTTACAGTTTCGATGATACGTTGATCATTTACTCTGTAGACATAAAATTCTTCCAACTTCCGTCCAATATTCTTTGAGATATCCAACAAATGTTGTACAAGTTTACCGAAGCACAAAAATGGCACCGTCATAATCACCACAAAAAATGCATGATTTTTAAATTCGCCTGTATATTCTGTCACATCATCGTACATCACTTGGAACAGTACAAAAAATAATAAGAATATTACACTTGTGAATAAGTAAAGTGTCTCAACTAAAAGTTGGCCCGCAAATCCTTGACACAGTAAAATTATGGTTTGGCAAACATTTCGATTATAATATTCAAGTTGATCTAAGTGATCGCACACTTGACATATTTCAAAACTATTAAGGGTACAGTTCGTTCGAAAAGCATTCATGATTTCGTCGAGTTCACTATAGATGATGTCCAATAAAAAATGACAGTTAAGAAGTGTTAAAAAATTATGGGATCTGCGTAGAAAACTTGTGTAATTCGTATATGTTGTTAAAACGATAGGAATCATCGATCCCAACTAATGGAATCAAAATTGTTTTAACCCCGCTTATTAAAAAATATTTCCAGCTCATGCGTAAATATTTGGCGCCAAATTGTTTCAACATAATTTTATTAATTTTAACAAGCCGATTAAGAGCAAACGCAAGGCGATTATTTTTTACACATGCATATATAATATGTGAACCCTCGTTAATTACTTCTTGAATGATCATTATTGCAGCAAGCTGGTGTGATATTTTACCAAAGATTAATTCATTGTCCAAGGTCGAGTACAAAATTAAAAATTGCACCAGCAAAACGTAAACTATTGTTATACACAAATTATACAAAATTGCAAAGACCGAATTCTCAAATTTGTGTTTGTTGAGTGAATATTTAATGCAGCGTCCACCAAGCAATCGAGTTGCAATATAAAGATGTAAAAAAATGTAATAGAAGTATTGGTAACTAAACTGGAATTTTATCATTTTCTAAAAAAAAAAACTTTAGCACGGTGTTAGACTACCGAGTTTATTCTACGCACTATTTCATGGGGAGTCCTATACAAATTGATCAAAATAACTTTTATAATGCATATTTGATGAAAGCACATCAATACGAATTGGTGATTATTTTCAGAGTCGGATGACAAATGACTTTAATGAAAATTTAAAGTAGTTAATGTCTGGGTTGTGACAATGTGTTGGCCATGAAACTGTTTTACGTAACACAAAATCACAAGGTTGATCTGACATATTGATTTTGATTTTTTGAAATTTATAGGAATCATCTAAAGTGGCAGTTGCATCAGCTGTATATAAGCTCCACTGATTTGTGGCCAGAGATTGATTACATAGTATTATCAAATAATTTGAAATTTGGACTTAAAAGTGATTGTCAGACTGATAGGATAGGTAGTTTTTCATCCACTTTGATTTTTCGCATTGTCCAATAAATTCTAATAATTTTATAGTAAAGGTTTGATTAACGCGATATAATTGTCAAGGTAAGCAAAGCGAAATAGCGGAACTAAAGAAGAAGGCACTGAAACTCAGACAAAGGGTGCAACGACGTAAAACAGAAGTGATATTGCGAGAAGATCAGTCGAGTACAGTGATGCAAAAAAAGAGCTTGGCATAGCGAAGAGGCTACAAAATAATCTATCGTATAATGGGTACCTCGAACTTATGCAGCTCGATGGATGCAATTGTAATGATGAAAACCTCGTGAACATGCTTTTTCTAACACATGCTTGGAGAACTGAAGATGATATCCCAGTGCAGATTGACATTGTCTCCGTTCTCACAAAGGACGAACTGACCAGTGCGGTAGCATTCCTAAAAAATAAGAATGTACCGGAATCAGATGGCATTCCCGTTCAAGTATTGAAGCAGATGATCGGCAGTTGCCCACAGATACTGCTCACTCCTTACAACAATTGCCTAGTAGCGGGAGTGTTTCCATCACGTTGGAAGGTGGCCCAGCTCGTGTTGATCTAACGCAACCAACGCAGTGGAAAGAGCATAAAGGGCAAACCACCAGGCAAGACCATTGGTGTTTCTCGTTACTCTCGACGTTAAGAATGCATTCAACTCCACGAGATAAGAGGACATACTATAGAGACGCTTCGGTGGTTTTTTGAGATCGCATGACTACTTGAAAGACATAAGATTGTCTTTGAGACTAAGAATGGAAATTAAAAGGAAAACGATTACCGCTGGAGTAGTACAGGGTTTGATTCTCGGTTCAGATCTGTAGAATATTCTGTATGACAGCTTGCTGCAGCTTGAAATACCAGAGGATGTATCTTTGGTGGGGTTTGCGGATGACATAGCCCATGTAGTTATGGCTCGAGGTACCGAATTGGCCCAATTTAGGGGCAACCAGGTGATGAGGATAATACAGACCTGAAATCTATTCAGGTCTGTATTATCCTCATCATCTGGTTGATCATCTGATCATGGATTGAAACTGGCAATCTCTAAAACAGAAATAGTCTTGTTTCTAAGAGTAGGATACCTGCAATTATCCCCATAACAGTGGGTACAGAGGTGATTCATATAAGCCAAGCAGCTAGATATCTTAACGTCACATTGGACAGTCATCTCAGCTATGGCGAGCACATTCAAAGTGCCTATGAGCGAGTTTATTGGATTACGGGATCATTGAGCAGGCTGATGGCTAGCTTTTGAGGACCTCGTTCTAGTAAACGAAGAGTCCTTATGTCAGTTATACAGTCGATCTTTGTTTATGGTTCTGAGATTTAGATTGGCACCATGACCCATTAAAAGTATCGGATGCGTAATGGTGGCGACCCAGAGAAAAGGATCATTGAGGATGGCATGCGTCTATAGAACTTTATCTGATGTGACCGCTTTAGTCGTGGCCAGAGTAATACCGATTGACTTGCTGGCACAGGAGCATAGTTAGGATTTATTTGAGGAGCGCGGACGTAGAAAAGAAGGAGACTGCAACCAGAGCTCGGCGTGAGACTATAGATATATGGCAGCGTAGGTAGGAAACCCCTTGAACAGCACTCTTCGCACTAGGATTGATCGTGCTCATGGCGAGATAAACTCCTTTACATGCCAATTCCTGAATGGAAATGGTTACTTCAGGGCGTATCTCCACAGGATGGGCAAAGTGAGGTTTTCTCATTATTTCTACTGCTTAAAAGAGCGTTATGATGTACATCACACATTTTTCGGGTGTAATAGATTCGTGATAGAGCGAAATCGGCTCGCACTTCAATCGTGGGAGAAATAACGCCAGAGTGGAGATAATGCTTAGTTTGGAAGTGGCATGAAGCGCAACATCACGTTATGTAGAGTCAGTTTTACGACTGAAGAGGAAGAAGTGCTGTTTGATGGTCACATTGGAGGGGGAAGAAATGGAATGAAGGGTATAAGAAAGACAGGCCAGACCGACGTAATGCGAAATCGGTTCCGGTTTGGATCTTCCCGTGGCCGGGAGGTGATTTTTTAGTAAGTCAAATCTCACACTGTTGGGTGAAGGATTCAAAATTACTCAACACCAAAAAAACTAAGCCTTTACAGAGCTATTTTACAAAACTAATATGAGAATAGAAAGTTTTGTCAAAAACTATGACCAAAACGCAGTAAAATTTATCAAACTATTTTGATGATATTATAGACGATTAATATCATCACCTTTTTTCTGAAATAAAACGAAAGCAGCAAAACGACATACCAAAATATTAACTGTGCTGTTGGGGCCAATTGTATCAGTAATACCCTCTCGAGGATATAAACAAAGTGTTTTTTTTATCATATTATTAACAGATTCAAAGCATTACTATATTGTACAGAAGGAAACCCTTGGCCATCAAGCTTTGATCTACATCAAAGACACTCAGCTAAAATTAAGACAACCAGATATTGATTATACTAGGTTTTTGCTGAAACGGCAGTTTTTATTTTTTAAAGCATTGGAAAATTTAATTATTCATTGGGGAGCTTTCCTTCTTATTTCGGCCGGTTTGAAACATTATTTTTGCTGATTTGGCATATTTAAATTTAAATTTAAAAACTGAAACGTTGATGGAATTTTAGCAGAAAATAGGGATTAAAATAGGACTTCTTGACTGTTGAAACTCATTGTACTGGAAATATAAATTTAAAAACTGTGACCAATAAATCTTGTGTGTTCACCAAGTTGCAAGTTATCCTTGATATCTTACCACGTTGCATCTGCTATAAGCGTAATGAACAACACGAGAAAACCATATGTTTTGCAAAAATTGTTTTTGCATCCACGCATTGCTAATTCCTATTTCGGAAACTTCAGAATTACGATAACAGCAACTTAAATTCCAGCGTCGTGATTACTGCTGATTCGTTCACTAACAAATTTCAAATTTTTTGCTATCGAAGATCACCCTAGTTTAGTAGTTTAGTGTTATTCACCTTTGCTCGATTGAGTTGAGCTCAATTCAATAGTGAATACTACTTAGCTCAAAATATTGGCTTAGAATATTTATATAGGCGGTTGTTGCAAATTGTCTGGATTTTTTGGGTAAATGCATGAATGTTTCTTTCGGAGGGCTGCTTACCATCATTGTTGATTAATATTATGGTAACTTCATTGGTAGTGGATGCATTGTATGGTCGCTAATCAAAGTGAGAATCTCGATGAAATGTCTGGTTCTTAACCTATAAAGCAGTACCTGCATTGTGATTTTCCTACATTGCTTTAGTTTCTATTACGATTATGACGATAATCATAATCGTAGTTTGTACTACGATTATGAGCCGATTATGACTTTGAAAAAACGGAAGATTCGTAAAGAACAATGCTGGTTGGAAGGATGACTAATTACGACAACGTACAGATGAGCATATTGCCAAGACTAACCGTTTACCTGTTGTAGAAGGCTGTTTTTATGAAAAACTTGATCAATAATCTTAAACAAAGAATAAACCATTATTTTATGAGCAAATATTTCCACAAAATTGCCTGCAGTCTTTTTTTTTTTTTTTTTTTTTTTAACAATGCAATCTTTTCTGGGGCCGAAGCTATATCTTAACTCTTTTCCTGGTTAATTTTAAACCTCCTACCTTACGCTGTCACCATCCAAATCGAGGGCGCACGCATTCAGGTTTGATTCTAAATCCATCTATCTGCACCTTGCATTGCTCCGGTCAGCCTTTACTGGCATGGACGATGGTTCGGCCCATACACTCCAACAGGGGGTCATAGTTGTGTTCTTCGTCATCACCGATTACCGTAATCAGGTAATGAAAAATATCTTTTGCAACCCTCCCCCATTGCAATTCGAAACCAGCTTTAACCACTGCACCAATTGCTCGGTTGCCTGCAGTCTTGATGTAGTGTGTTTGATCAAATATATCTGTTTTACTTATTTTACTTTTCCTTTTCAGCAGAAACTGGCAAACTTTACATATAAAAGACGCTCGGTAGCAATATTGTTGATGTACAGAACTGGCAAACGACTTTTAACGGACTGCAACTATGCTTATTCACTTGAATTTCATCAAAATGGAATGTGTCATCGTCCTGACGAAAGATTTTGTTTAGAGCATCTAGATTAGTCTAATGATGTCGACTACTGCCTCGATAATGAACATTTACGGCGATTTGAGCTTTAATTTGATCCAGCGTTTCCTGTTGTCGCCTACCGCATCATTTTTCCGAATTGTGTTTATATTTAGGTATATTAGGGCTTAGGTGAGTTCACCACATCTGTTTTTCTCTCGATCTGCTCATCGTTTTTTTGCTGCAGAATTTTTATCTGCCTTGATAGTATGCTTGATAATTACTACAAAACTAATTTAGCACCAGCCTAAATGTGGTTTACAAATTATACATAGTCCATGTATTTGGGGATATTACCAAGTTCTCAAATGTTAAGGAAAAAACTTGTGGATACACCTCAAAAGATGAGCATGACTGGAAATAAGTTCTTAAGAAATGGGCTAGCCGCACTAGTTGAAGATGAAGAACATGTACATCATATAGAAAGGCATTGAACTTAGTCATTCGGAAAATTATTTATTATAGTAAATTACCAATAATTGACAAAATTGTTATTGACATGAAATTAGGCAAAGTGAACAAGAAGATAAAATCGATATAATAGCCAACAGGAGTCTTACATATGCTTAAAAGTAGAGTTAATCGAATATTGGCATCGACAAACGCCGCCATAGGTGTATTTAACCAGGAACTAGAGGTACTGACATTGTGTATGTGTTTTATCTAGCACACTATCTATCAGTTACTGGCAACTTCGAATGCAAACTTTACTATAATAAGGATTAAGAATACACAATCGAAGAATTTTCGTAGAAGAGTTTGTTGCAAGAAGAGACCTCGTGGTTTCAATTAAAGATGGTCAGCTGAGCACGTTTTGTCACAATGGTGGATTGTTGGGTAGAGTAATCGACTGAACAGTAAAAAAGAAGTTCAAACGATTATTGGGGCGAAAGTCCTAACTTTAAAATCTAAAAGAGCAAATATCAGCAATGAACCACTAGACAAGAAAAATTCCAGGTATGTACTGAAACGTGAAAAATTGGGAAATGTTCTGTAAATTGTTGGGAACAACTTACCAACGATGGTCAGTTAATATGAGAATATCAAGCTCGCTCACCAGTGTACGTGAAAAAAATTACCACAAAAACATACTCTTAAAAAAAGAAAGACCTTTTATCAAGACTGCAAAATAAATGCAACTCTGTAACATGATGTATTAAAAATGAATGCAGGAGACAGTGTGTGCCTCGGCATACTTCCCTGGTGACTCGGTAAGTGATCCACCTGTAAGTGTAAAGGATCTGGTGGAATGCTGCAACCGAGAAACCAAACAATTTATCATAAGCTGTGATGCAAATGCACATAATATCATTTGGGGTATAGCAGCCACACAAGTGACAATCGTAGGTCCTTATTAAATCATCTTATGAGTACATACTCACATAAACATTTTAAATAAAAGGTCTAACCCCACTTTCATTAACACGATTCGACAAAAGGTGTTGGACCTCACTCTGTCGAGTCAATTTATTTTCAACTTTGTCGTAAATTGGCATGTATCAAATGAAACTGCTTTGTCGGACCACATGCGCATGGTTCGATATACCTGAAGTGATCATACAGGCGGCAGAGCATCGTATTCCTTGTTTTACCAACTGGAAGACCTACAGGGATACTTTATTTATCAAAACGAACATGCGCTGCTAACATCTTTAAGTTCAATTAGTGACCTATAAAATCCAGCTGTGTAGCGCGTTAAGTAGGCCATTAACCATTTTCAGACATTTAAAGCTCCAGGTGGCGATGGAATCTTCCCAATCCTTATCTAAAGAGGCTATGACTTGATTACCATTACTCTGGTAGACTTATTTAGAACCTATTTCAATTTGAGTCACATACCAAAGGCTTGAAGCCAAGTCAATGTGGTTTTTATCCTAAAGCTTGGCAATCGGTCAAGTGAACTCCCTAAGTCCTTTCCACATCTTATATTCTCAAAACTATGAGAACGAATGGTAGATCTTCATATCAGAGACTGGTTAACTGTAACCGGACCTCTGAATCCTATTCAATTCGCCTAGAGGAAAGGCAAATCTACGCTGTATTTCTTGACACTAAGGTTGAAGCGACCTACCGATCGAAAGGAATTGCTCTGTGCGCTGTTTTGGATATTGAGGGAGTTTTTGTTAATTTTGTTAATTTTGACAATCAGGCGTAGAGGTATTGATGATCCGACTAATCACTGGATTAGTTCCATGTTGGTTAGGAAAAAGATTACATCCAAACTAGGTAATGAGTCAGTCATGATTACGGCAGTAAAGGGATGCCCGCACACGGCGATTTCTGTCTTCTTTGCTGTGATCACTTGGGATCGACGAGTTATTTGATGACCTATATCTACTCGGTTATGATGTCATTAGTTATGCGGACGATTTGGTAATCATAATCTCTGAAGGACATGAATGTACGAAATCTGCTAGCATACATACACGCCTTTCTTGTTATTTTGAATTGATGCACTCAAGAGGATCTTTCGATTAACCCTAGCAAAACAGTTCTGGTGCCCTTTACCAATAAATGTAAATTGATCTTGATGAGTTTCCTAGATAAGAAACTGAGTTAGAACTCTCATATTGACTCAACTTGCGAACGCGCGGTCAGATCCATGTGAGTCTGTCAGCGTATGTTTGGTAGGACTTGGGGCCTTATCTCTAAAATGATTTACTGGATGTACATCATGATAGTGAGGCCAATTGTAGCCTATAGGGCCATACTTTGGTGGGCTAGGGTACAGCAAAAAATTATGAACAAACAAACTAACCTCATTTCAGAGGCTTACATGTCTCGGAATCACAAGCACTATATGGTCACCTGTCCTACAGCTGCAACTGAAGCCTTCATTGAACTCACGCCATTTCATATCTACGTCAAAAAATCAGCAGCTACTTGTACAGCTAGATTACAGCTAGTGAATCAATATAGTCATGATGATCATATGGGTCACCTGAATATTTTGAATGAATATTCAGACTTCGATATGTTCTTTAGAGCCCCTGACTTGATGTCTAAAGAACTCTGCTTTGGCAGGAATGTCGTATAATGTTACTCTTATAATGTTAGTTCTCACTTTAATCGTTTGAACTGCACCTTAGAGCATACTTAGAAAATTGACACTGTCAACATAGGTGTATACATAAAAAACTGTTAAAAGTATGCTAAGCAAATTATGGATAAAGTTAGTTCTTTTGAAAAATGAGAATGCTGAGTAAAATTGAGAACAACTTTAAAAAAACCTGAAGATTCTGAATGCAGCTACATTTCCAAGCAAAACTAAGAGTACGACAATTTTCTTCATTTTGTTGTTTATATCTATGCCATCTGTTATGGGGCCGAAGCACACCCTCTTCCGCAGTTACTTTTTAACATCCTACCTTACGCCGTCACCGGCCAAATCGACGAAGCACGAATACAGGTTCGCTTTGAATGGCCTCTGCACATTGCATTGCTGCAGCTAGCCTGTACTGACATGGACGGTTCGGCCCATGGATTCTGCAGCAGGTGGTCATAGTTCATCGTCATCATAGTGTTCATCGTCATCATCGATTGAAATCGGTTGATGAAAAATCCTTTTTGCAACCTTTTTGCAGTAATAGTACTAAAACAGTCACAGTACTAAAACAGCCAAGGCACAAACCAATCATATTTGATGAAGGACACAAATTTCAAAATTTTAATTTTAGTACTTTGATTATTTGTTACTATATCGTTTAGTACTTAAAACAAATGTTTTTTATGACTTTTGGACAATTTTTTACCAGGCACGTAGAGTTTAAAAGAGGTAGGCAAAACTAGGATAACTTTAGGCAAAACTAGGATAACTAGGATGACTTTGGGATCTTTTTCATAAAATCAAAAATTCAAAAATAGCCTAGTCATTGTGTTTGTCTCTAACTTTATTGGATTTTTAAAAAAATCATCAAACATTTTAAACAACGGTTTTAACAGATCTAAAGATACATGTTAGTATACAAACAAAATTATCAAATTGCTCAAACCTTTTCACCTGCGTTTATTATCTATTACAGCAACATTTTTCTTGATTTAGAATTGAGTGAGTTAAATATTTGGTTATATTATACTTTTTAAATATTTTATTTTGTTGCCTAAATGTTGCTTTCAAGTAATACATAATTATTAAGTTTTCATCGACTGTTATCGTTTTGACACTCAATTTACAAGGAAAACAGGTTTAGCTAAATACGATCGTGCAAACTATTATATTTTAAAAATAAAATCAAAATAATGATTAGCGCGAGAAAATGGCATTATACTATTATATTTCTGATCGGCACCTTACACATTTTCAGCTTATTTGGTGGACAAAGTGTTGTATACATAACAGGTACGTTTTGGTATCACATTTCCAGAACATTACCATATCTGAGTGGTAAGAAATTTCAAAGTACCGGAAATTTATTACACATTCAAATGTGCTCCTCACTATAGGAATACCATTGCGTTTTAGAACACCATTGCGCTATGAATTGACTTTTCGATCAAATAGTAATAAAGGTATAGTGAAACGAAAAATAGGGACTTTTCAATTAACCACCGCAAAAACTCGCAGCAGTCTTAATGCTTATGTCGAGAGATTAAAGTATCACTTATCAAAATCGAACCACTATTACGTGTTTTATGGCAAAATTTATTCAAATTGATAATTTTGTGGGCTAAATCCTTGCCTGATTTTTATGGTTGAAATATATTTACGGAAATCAACAAACATTTTACAACCGTCTCAATGTTTATGTCGAGAGCTTTTGATTATAGTATCACTTATCAAAATATGACCACTATTAAGTGTTTTATGGAAAAATTTATTAAAATTGATAATTTTATGGGCTAAATCCTTGCCTGATTGTTATGGTTGAAATTAATTTACAGAAATCAACAAATATTTTACATTTGTCTCAATGTTTATGTCGAGAGCTTTTGATTATAGTATCACTTATCAAAATCGGACCACTATTACGTGTTTGATGACAAAATTTATTAAAATTGATAATTTTAAGGGCTAAATCCTTGCCTGATTTTTATGGTTGAAATATATTTGAGGAAATCAACAAATATTTTACAACTGTCTCAATGTTTATGTCGAGAGCTTTTGATTAAAGTATCATTTATCAAAATCGGACCACTACTACGTTTTTTATGGCAAAATTTATTAAAATTTATAGTTTTAAGAGCTAACCCCTTGCTTGATTTTTATGGTTGAAATATATTAATGAAAATTATTGAATTTTATGCAGCAGTAGTAATACTTTTGTCAAGAGCTTTTGATTATAGTATCATTCATCAAAATTTCACCACTATTAAGTGTTTTATGGCAAAATTTATTAAAATTGATAATTTTAAAGGCTAACCTCTTCCCTGATTTTTATGGTTGAAATATATTAATTAAAATTATTGAATTTTGTGAAGCAGTAGTAATACTTTTGTCAAGAGCTTTTGATTATAGTATCACTCATCAAAATTTGACCACTATTAAGTGTTTTATGGCAAAACTTATTCAAAATTGATAATTTTGTGAGCTTAATCCTTGCCTGATTTTTATGGTTGAAATATATTTACGGAAATCAACAAATATTTTACAACCGTCTCAATGTTTATGTCGAGAGCTTATAGTATCACTTATCAAAATCGGACCACTATTACGTGTTTAATGGCAAAATTGATTAAAATTAGTAATTTTAAGGGCTAACCCCTTGCCTGATTTTTATGGTTGGAATATATTAATGAAAATTATTGAATTTTGTGCAACAGTAGTAATACTTTTGTTAAGAGCTTTTGATTACAGTATTACTCATTTAAGTTGGACCACTATTACGTGTTTTATGGCAAAATTTATTAAAATTGATAATTTTGTGGGCTAACCACTTGCCTAATTTTTATGGTTGAAATATAATAATGAAAGTTATTGAATTTTTTGCAGCAGTAGTAACACTTTTGTCAAACAACCTTGTAGGCTAACAACCTTGAGCCTGATTTTAAAGCACGAAAACTTATGGGAACTAACAAATATTTTGCAACTGTCTTAATGCAGCTTGTTTCTTTCTATGATTCTGCTGGCAAGTTTATATGAGATCGATGGCAGTAAACTCTTAAAAAACATTGCATGAGCTGAAGTATAACAATGTTCTAAGAAACTTGTGATATTTCCAAAAAATAGATCAAGAGCTAGTGACGTATTATACACTCAAAACGGATTCCATTCAGTCTGTCTGTGAAACCGACTGCCTGCGATTCCACAGACGAGTATGATATTGCTGTCAGTAACACATATGGATCTGATTCTAAACCTTAAAAATATAATTCATCCAGTAGAGGTGGTCACTTTAGCCGATCTCATATTGAGGTTTTGAAATTGTTTTAAAAACTAGTACTTGTACTTCTGTTGCTTGTATTGCAAACCACGGTGTGTCAAAAAACATAAGATACGAAAAGGATATATAACACCATGATTGACTTTTGTTCAATAAACGACAAGTACAAATTAAAATGTTATTTTTGCTAATAGGTAAAATACGAAATTAAAACACAAATAGCTTAACTATGCGACCGGTGACTGTACTTAAAGTACTATAAAACACAATAGTTCAGTGTGCTGCTATAAAAAACCTTCAACTTATGTAACAATAAAATCGATTTTACTATAATACATACCGCTTCAATAACTCGAGTATCGTACCGTGTGTTTAAAAGCTCCGCCATTAATCGTTGTCCACTTTGGCTCGATTTTACAGCCAGATATTGTCCCAATTTTAATTGAGATAATAATTGAATACCTGCAATTGTAATGCTTATAATTGCACTTAAAACTAAATTCTGCTGTTCACACAGTTTGGCATCCAAAGTAATCAAAAAAATGAAAAGCAGCAGTATCACAATAATAACGAATAAAATCCCAAAATGTATAATAATTAGACTCGAATAAGCATGACAAAATATTTTCACAGTTTCACAAATCGTATTATGATAGTACGATAATTGATCGAGTCGATCGCATAATTTACACAGCTCAAAATCACTGACCCGTTTCTTTTTGATGCACATTTCTGAAACTTTATCAATTTCATCGTACACGATTTCGAATAGATGCAAACAATCAAGTAGACCGACAACAAATTGTGAATTTTGATAAAATGATGCCAACACGTGAAATGTAACTAAAAATGGTTGTATCCATTCACTTAGTTGTCCCGTTGTTATTTGGATACATTGGAAATTAGAGTAGCATACGATCCAACCGAAAATCAATTCTTTTATCACGATTATAATGAAGTACTTTATAGACTTATTTGCATATTTTCCCTCAAACTCGGCTAGAACCAAATTATTGCAACGAATTAAGCGATTCCATGCTTTTATAATAGCCGAGCTGGCCAACAAACCACAAACAAAACAACATAACGTATTGAATATGACCACAAACTCGAGTAAAGATGTGAATTCTTTCGAAAAAGTTGTAATAACCGAAATACTTATTTTACTTAAATAATCTGGCATATACACAGCAATCAATGTATTGATTACGACTGCAAACGCGATACTATAACATTTCGATAGCCATGAGTTGTAAAATATTCCCGATGATTTAGAGTACGAGAAACATATAAGTCCAACACATTTTGATGTCATGTAAAAGTATTTCAAGATTATATTGAAATGTTGATATTGAAAATTGCGTACATTGAACATGTTGTGGCCAAAAAGATCATGTGACTGTAGGTCAAAAACATAAACAAAATGTGTATCTATTGCCGACATCAGCAAATTTTAGTAAAATGAGGATTAATTACTTAAAACCACAATCATGATTGTGTAATTATAGTAAAATGTTTGATAATAATCACAGATGATTAGTAGACATAACTCTAATATCCTTAATTAAATATTTGTGATTACAATCTTACATTGCAATTCTAATTAATTTTTGTGTATATGTAGAAGTTTTCAAAAATAAATCGGTTTTTACAGGCCACTGCTTGCCCTTATCGGTTTCAGTCTCGTGCTAGCTTTTCGGATTGTTCTAGATAACCTAAGAATACAAGTCGTCCTTTATACCGAGAAGATAAATGACGGCTCTCCTTTCAGAGATCGCAACGCCATCCGTGTAGAATTGGCTCACAGAATATAACCGAGTTAGGGCCTTCATCTCTAAAATGTTATCATCCATTTATTAAACTCATTTGAAAGGGTCAAACTACCACACCTATAAAGGACAACGGATTTGATCAACACCTTGTACAACGTCAGCTTGATGGCAATTGCAAGATGTTTTAACAGTGAACGTAAAACATACAAAGCACTTTAGCCAGTGGCAAAAGGAGCTTTTATATCTCGTGCGACCCGATTATCATGAGTAACAAGAAATCCAATTGAAAACTTGTCATTCCTTCAAATACGTGGTCACCACTACCAAAATCCTCTGCATCTTGGTCTCTAAAACCTGTGATCATAGATTTTGTTTTAGACTCATTGATTTCGAGACCCGTCGAAATCAAGAATCTGAACCCATTTGGTTATTACTGGCATATCATTCATTTCATTTGTCAACAAAAAAAACTCGCTTAGGTGTCTTGTCAGGATCGAGTTTATCATAAGTAACATTCCTATCCAATCCTTTGATTGGGTTTTACGTAACACGGGTTTCCAGTGGTACCCGGTGTTCTGGATGTTCCTGGTTAATTTTCGGCCGTACACTCTAATCGTCTAATCGAAAAATTGATATAGTCGACTCTGAAAGAATCTTTTGAAATGTCAATGGTATAGACCTGATACATGGCGTTTAATAGACGTAACATAATTTATATTGGGAAAGCCCATAGTAGGTTTGTACAGAGTCAACGCAGAGAAACCCGTTTCGTCGTTACAAACAACGTCTGGAATAAACAGTTGTAAATCAAGCCAGCAACTCACTACTCAGTGCAAGTATTATGTCATAAACAAACATTAAAGATGCCACATCACCTTGTAGATCTAAACATTGCAATTTCAACCAATTGCAACGCTCCTGATACAGCGTCAATGATTAAAGTGCGTATAAAACGAACTACTTCTGGACACTATCAATCCTGTTCAAATGACATCAGTATGATGGGGCCCAGACTAGGGAGGCATACTCTAAAACGGAATAAACAAAAGCACATACAGTGTTTTCAGAGTAATTGGGTTGTAAGGAAAAATATAAGATCTGAGGAGAAGAGCAAAAACCTATGAAGCTTTGATTCTAAAAGCTGAGGAGTGAGAGATAAAATAGCTAAACCACGGTAGTTAGATACCTCATTCCTCTTCACTGGCTTTAAAATCACATGAACAATAGATGTTTTCCTAGGGTTACGGAAGAACCATTTTCCGAGACTTTCGTTGAATATAAAAAAAAACGTTAGAGCCTAAGTCTCACCACAGTTCTTAAATAATGTGTGAATGAATGAACAAACCATCACGCGTTTTTTGAATTTGGGAAATTTTTAATTAGTGGCATAGTTTTTCCAATTCGAATGGGATGCAAAAATCAATGCACATCGCGGCCAAAATACTTTTTATGTGAACTGCTATCTGTGCTAGCCAAACCAATCATAACCGAGAAAAAGGAGCCTGTGAAGTTTTAAAAAAGGCTCTTTTGGTTAAGAAGAGAAGCAGATGAAAATGGTCAAATATTTCAGCAAAGTGGTCAAATATTTCCATGATCAGGCATTAGACTGGGGCATGCCACGTCAGGATACAATAGGTAAAATTATCACGTAGATAGATGGCTTCAAGACTAGACATTTAAATTTAAAAAAAGAGATCCATGGTAACTTACCGACCAGGCTTTGAAAATCCAGACCGAATTAAACGATAGTGTCAGCAAGGCTACGGTTTTTTTCAACGTATAGACAAGTAATTGAGGACTACACAGGTAATGACCATAAATACATTACCTTATAGCTGAATGATAGAACACATAATCTCGGTGTGATTACCCGTACCTCATATGGCTGAAATACGCCCAGGATGGATGGCGTAAGACTGTCCGAGTTTGGCTGCTCTGCAGAAGAACCCAACCAAAGTTGATATTTATTTTGTCGCGTTGATGATATGCAACTCGACTTATCGAGCGGGCTTGTGGCTCCTTAATGACCCTAATAGTGGACCAACGAGATCATCTTTCTTAGTAGGAATGCCTTGTTACAACGAAGAGTGACACAGCAAGTACAAGGAAGTAAAGGTGTAGCCATAAAATCCGACGATCACTAGAATGCGAAAGAAAAGCTTGGTGTGACCATAAAAACATTTTAAGGAGAGAATATGTTCCAAAACATGAAGGAACCATCTCTGCATTTTTGGAAAAAGAATTAGTGAATGCTGAGATTGTCTATGAGGATCAAATTAGCAACTGGTCCTGATGTCATCCCTATGTGAAAGCGCTGAAGCGTGGTGGTAAACAGTCAGCAGCACCCGTTGCTAATCATAAACAATATTTGTTTGGCAGCAGAAATGTTCTCGTCCTAAAAGGTAGCTAAAAGGTAGCTTGGCTTGTGTTTATCAACAAAGAAAAAGATTGTGATCTAGATTCCCCGTCAGCATATAGACATCGCTGCATTCTCACGATGGGAAAATTTCTAGAAAAGAAGTCGAAACCAAAGTTGGGCCTGGCTATTCTGGTAGCTGGAGATTTTTCGCCAAGACAACATTTGCTTCCAGAAGCATCACTCGACCATAAATGCCATTGAAAAATAAGGAGCGGTTGTGTGAGTTGACAGTGTTTGCCATTTAGCAAGATCCATAGTGTTTCTGGTCTCGCTTGGCATCAAAAACGTGTTTATCTCGACGAGGTAGGATGATATTATTGAGACGATTCAACGGTTTTCCGATTTACCAATTAACCTTATAAGGATGTTTCAAATTTATTTTAAAGGACCAGAAATTGTTAAAAAGATGACACATGAGGAGGCGCAAGGATCGATTCTTGGACCAAATTAAATAATATAATAATATAATAATATAATAATATAATAATATAATAATATAATAATATAATAATATAATAATATAATAATATAATAATATAATAATATAATAATATAATAATATAATAATATAATAATATAATAATATAATAATATAATAATATAATAATATAATAATATAATAATATAATAATATAATAATATAATAATATAATAATATAATAATATAATAATATAATAATATAATAATATAATAATATAATAATATAATAATATAATAATATAATAATATAATAATATAATAATATAATAATATAATAATATAATAATATAATAATATAATAATATAATAATATAATAATATAATAATATAATAATATAATAATATAATAATATAATAATATAATAATATAATAATATAATAATATAATAATATAATAATATAATAATATAATAATATAATAATATAATAATATAATAATATAATAATATAATAATATAATAATATAATAATATAATAATATAATAATATAATAATATAATAATATAATAATATAATAATATAATAATATAATAATATAATAATATAATAATATAATAATATAATAATATAATAATATAATAATATAATAATATAATAATATAATAATATAATAATATAATAATATAATAATATAATAATATAATAATATAATAATATAATAATATAATAATATAATAATATAATAATATAATAATATAATAATATAATAATATAATAATATAATAATATAATAATATAATAATATAATAATATAATAATATAATAATATAATAATATAATAATATAATAATATAATAATATAATAATATAATAATATAATAATATAATAATATAATAATATAATAATATAATAATATAATAATATAATAATATAATAATATAATAATATAATAATATAATAATATAATAATATAATAATATAATAATATAATAATATAATAATATAATAATATAATAATATAATAATATAATAATATAATAATATAATAATATAATAATATAATAATATAATATATAATAATATAATAATATAATAATATAATAATATAATAATATAATAATATAATAATATAATAATATAATAATATAATAATATAATAATATAATAATATAATAATATAATAATATAATAATATAATAATATAATAATATAATAATATAATAATATAATAATATAATAATATAATAATATAATAATATAATAATATAATAATATAATAATATAATAATATAATAATATAATAATATAATAATATAATAATATAATAATATAATAATATAATAATATAATAATATAATAATATAATAATATAATAATATAATAATATAATAATATAATAATATAATAATATAATAATATAATAATATAATAATATAATAATATAATAATATAATAATATAATAATATAATAATATAATAATATAATAATATAATAATATAATAATATAATAATATAATAATATAATAATATAATAATATAATAATATAATAATATAATAATATAATAATATAATAATATAATAATATAATAATATAATAATATAATAATATAATAATATAATAATATAATAATATAATAATATAATAATATAATAATATAATAATATAATAATATAATAATATAATAATATAATAATATAATAATATAATAATATAATAATATAATAATATAATAATATAATAATATAATAATATAATAATATAATAATATAATAATATAATAATATAATAATATAATAATATAATAATATAATAATATAATAATATAATAATATAATAATATAATAATATAATAATATAATAATATAATAATATAATAATATAATAATATAATAATATAATAATATAATAATATAATAATATAATAATATAATAATATAATAATATAATAATATAATAATATAATAATATAATAATATAATAATATAATAATATAATAATATAATAATATAATAATATAATAATATAATAATATAATAATATAATAATATAATAATATAATAATATAATAATATAATAATATAATAATATAATAATATAATAATATAATAATATAATAATATAATAATATAATAATATAATAATATAATAATATAATAATATAATAATATAATAATATAATAATATAATAATATAATAATATAATAATATAATAATATAATAATATAATAATATAATAATATAATAATATAATAATATAATAATATAATAATATAATAATATAATAATATAATAATATAATAATATAATAATATAATAATATAATAATATAATAATATAATAATATAATAATATAATAATATAATAATATAATAATATAATAATATAATAATATAATAATATAATAATATAATAATATAATAATATAATAATATAATAATATAATAATATAATAATATAATAATATAATAATATAATAATATAATAATATAATAATATAATAATATAATAATATAATAATATAATAATATAATAATATAATAATATAATAATATAATAATATAATAATATAATAATATAATAATATAATAATATAATAATATAATAATATAATAATATAATAATATAATAATATAATAATATAATAATATAATAATATAATAATATAATAATATAATAATATAATAATATAATAATATAATAATATAATAATATAATAATATAATAATATAATAATATAATAATATAATAATATAATAATATAATAATATAATAATATAATAATATAATAATATAATAATATAATAATATAATAATATAATAATATAATAATATAATAATATAATAATATAATAATATAATAATATAATAATATAATAATATAATAATATAATAATATAATAATATAATAATATAATAATATAATAATATAATAATATAATAATATAATAATATAATAATATAATAATATAATAATATAATAATATAATAATATAATAATATAATAATATAATAATATAATAATATAATAATATAATAATATAATAATATAATAATATAATAATATAATAATATAATAATATAATAATATAATAATATAATAATATAATAATATAATAATATAATAATATAATAATATAATAATATAATAATATAATAATATAATAATATAATAATATAATAATATAATAATATAATAATATAATAATATAATAATATAATAATATAATAATATAATAATATAATAATATAATAATATAATAATATAATAATATAATAATATAATAATATAATAATATAATAATATAATAATATAATAATATAATAATATAATAATATAATAATATAATAATATAATAATATAATAATATAATAATATAATAATATAATAATATAATAATATAATAATATAATAATATAATAATATAATAATATAATAATATAATAATATAATAATATAATAATATAATAATATAATAATATAATAATATAATAATATAATAATATAATAATATAATAATATAATAATATAATAATATAATAATATAATAATATAATAATATAATAATATAATAATATAATAATATAATAATATAATAATATAATAATATAATAATATAATAATATAATAATATAATAATATAATAATATAATAATATAATAATATAATAATATAATAATATAATAATATAATAATATAATAATATAATAATATAATAATATAATAATATAATAATATAATAATATAATAATATAATAATATAATAATATAATAATATAATAATATAATAATATAATAATATAATAATATAATAATATAATAATATAATAATATAATAATATAATAATATAATAATATAATAATATAATAATATAATAATATAATAATATAATAATATAATAATATAATAATATAATAATATAATAATATAATAATATAATAATATAATAATATAATAATATAATAATATAATAATATAATAATATAATAATATAAT
The DNA here is from genome assembly GCA_963556175.1 of Tipula confusa. Taxonomy (NCBI): domain Eukaryota; kingdom Metazoa; phylum Arthropoda; class Insecta; order Diptera; family Tipulidae; genus Tipula; species Tipula confusa. The sequence goes on from OY744476.1 coordinate 165,668,449, forward strand.
AATATAATAATATAATAATATAATAATATAATAATATAATAATATAATAATATAATAATATAATAATATAATAATATAATAATATAATAATATAATATATATATATAATATAATAATATAATAATATAATAATATAATAATATAATAATATAATAATATAATAATATAATAATATAATAATATAATAATATAATAATATAATAATATAATAATATAATAATATAATAATATAATAATATAATAATATAATAATATAATAATATAATAATATAATAATATAATAATATAATAATATAATAATATAATAATATAATAATATAATAATATAATAATATAATAATATAATAATATAATAATATAATAATATAATAATATAATAATATAATAATATAATAATATAATAATATAATAATATAATAATATAATAATATAATAATATAATAATATAATAATATAATAATATAATAATATAATAATATAATAATATAATAATATAATAATATAATAATATAATAATATAATAATATAATAATATAATAATATAATAATATAATAATATAATAATATAATAATATAATAATATAATAATATAATAATATAATAATATAATAATATAATAATATAATAATATAATAATATAATAATATAATAATATAATAATATAATAATATAATAATATAATAATATAATAATATAATAATATAATAATATAATAATATAATAATATAATAATATAATAATATAATAATATAATAATATAATAATATAATAATATAATAATATAATAATATAATAATATAATAATATAATAATATAATAATATAATAATATAATAATATAATAATATAATAATATAATAATATAATAATATAATAATATAATAATATAATAATATAATAATATAATAATATAATAATATAATAATATAATAATATAATAATATAATAATATAATAATATAATAATATAATAATATAATAATATAATAATATAATAATATAATAATATAATAATATAATAATATAATAATATAATAATATAATAATATAATAATATAATAATATAATAATATAATAATATAATAATATAATAATATAATAATATAATAATATAATAATATAATAATATAATAATATAATAATATAATAATATAATAATATAATAATATAATAATATAATAATATAATAATATAATAATATAATAATATAATAATATAATAATATAATAATATAATAATATAATAATATAATAATATAATAATATAATAATATAATAATATAATAATATAATAATATAATAATATAATAATATAATAATATAATAATATAATAATATAATAATATAATAATATAATAATATAATAATATAATAATATAATAATATAATAATATAATAATATAATAATATAATAATATAATAATATAATAATATAATAATATAATAATATAATAATATAATAATATAATAATATAATAATATAATAATATAATAATATAATAATATAATAATATAATAATATAATAATATAATAATATAATAATATAATAATATAATAATATAATAATATAATAATATAATAATATAATAATATAATAATATAATAATATAATAATATAATAATATAATAATATAATAATATAATAATATAATAATATAATAATATAATAATATAATAATATAATAATATAATAATATAATAATATAATAATATAATAATATAATAATATAATAATATAATAATATAATAATATAATAATATAATAATATAATAATATAATAATATAATAATATAATAATATAATAATATAATAATATAATAATATAATAATATAATAATATAATAATATAATAATATAATAATATAATAATATAATAATATAATAATATAATAATATAATAATATAATAATATAATAATATAATAATATAATAATATAATAATATAATAATATAATAATATAATAATATAATAATATAATAATATAATAATATAATAATATAATAATATAATAATATAATAATATAATAATATAATAATATAATAATATAATAATATAATAATATAATAATATAATAATATAATAATATAATAATATAATAATATAATAATATAATAATATAATAATATAATATATAATAATATAATAATATAATAATATAATAATATAATAATATAATAATATAATAATATAATAATATAATAATATAATAATATAATAATATAATAATATAATAATATAATAATATAATAATATAATAATATAATAATATAATAATATAATAATATAATAATATAATAATATAATAATATAATAATATAATAATATAATAATATAATAATATAATAATATAATAATATAATAATATAATAATATAATAATATAATAATATAATAATATAATAATATAATAATATAATAATATAATAATATAATAATATAATAATATAATAATATAATAATATAATAATATAATAATATAATAATATAATAATATAATAATATAATAATATAATAATATAATAATATAATAATATAATAATATAATAATATAATAATATAATAATATAATAATATAATAATATAATAATATAATAATATAATAATATAATAATATAATAATATAATAATATAATAATATAATAATATAATAATATAATAATATAATAATATAATAATATAATAATATAATAATATAATAATATAATAATATAATAATATAATAATATAATAATATAATAATATAATAATATAATAATATAATAATATAATAATATAATAATATAATAATATAATAATATAATAATATAATAATATAATAATATAATAATATAATAATATAATAATATAATAATATAATAATATAATAATATAATAATATAATAATATAATAATATAATAATATAATAATATAATAATATAATAATATAATAATATAATAATATAATAATATAATAATATAATAATATAATAATATAATAATATAATAATATAATAATATAATAATATAATAATATAATAATATAATAATATAATAATATAATAATATAATAATATAATAATATAATAATATAATAATATAATAATATAATAATATAATAATATAATAATATAATAATATAATAATATAATAATATAATAATATAATAATATAATAATATAATAATATAATAATATAATAATATAATAATATAATAATATAATAATATAATAATATAATAATATAATAATATAATAATATAATAATATAATAATATAATAATATAATAATATAATAATATAATAATATAATAATATAATAATATAATAATATAATAATATAATAATATAATAATATAATAATATAATAATATAATAATATAATAATATAATAATATAATAATATAATAATATAATAATATAATAATATAATAATATAATAATATAATAATATAATAATATAATAATATAATAATATAATAATATAATAATATAATAATATAATAATATAATAATATAATAATATAATAATATAATAATATAATAATATAATAATATAATAATATAATAATATATATATAATAATATAATAATATAATAATATAATAATATAATAATATAATAATATAATAATATAATAATATAATAATATAATAATATAATAATATAATAATATAATAATATAATAATATAATAATATAATAATATAATAATATAATAATATAATAATATAATAATATAATAATATAATAATATAATAATATAATAATATAATAATATAATAATATAATAATATAATAATATAATAATATAATAATATAATAATATAATAATATAATAATATAATAATATAATAATATAATATATAATAATATAATAATATAATAATATAATAATATAATAATATAATAATATAATAATATAATAATATAATAATATAATAATATAATAATATAATAATATAATAATATAATAATATAATAATATAATAATATAATAATATAATAATATAATAATATAATAATATAATAATATAATAATATAATAATATAATAATATAATAATATAATAATATAATAATATAATAATATAATAATATAATAATATAATAATATAATAATATAATAATATAATAATATAATAATATAATAATATAATAATATAATAATATAATAATATAATAATATAATAATATAATAATATAATAATATAATAATATAATAATATAATAATATAATAATATAATAATATAATAATATAATAATATAATAATATAATAATATAATAATATAATAATATAATAATATAATAATATAATAATATAATAATATAATAATATAATAATATAATAATATAATAATATAATAATATAATAATATAATAATATAATAATATAATAATATAATAATATAATAATATAATAATATAATAATATAATAATATAATAATATAATAATATAATAATATAATAATATAATAATATAATAATATAATAATATAATAATATAATAATATAATAATATAATAATATAATAATATAATAATATAATATAATAATATAATAATATAATAATATAATAATATAATAATATAATAATATAATAATATAATAATATAATAATATAATAATATAATAATATATAATATAATAATATAATAATATAATAATATATAATATAATAATATAATAATATAATAATATAATAATATAATAATAATAATATAATATAATAATATAATAATATAATAATATAATAATATAATAATATAATAATATAATAATATAATAATATAATAATATAATAATATAATAATATAATAATATAATAATATAATAATATAATAATATAATAATATAATAATATAATAATATAATAATATAATAATATAATAATATAATAATATAATAATATAATAATATAATAATATAATAATATAATAATATAATAATATAATAATATAATAATATAATAATATAATAATATAATAATATAATAATATAATAATATAATAATATAATAATATAATAATATAATAATATAATAATATAATAATATAATAATATAATAATATAATAATATAATAATATAATAATATAATAATATAATAATATAATAATATAATAATATAATAATATAATAATATAATAATATAATAATATAATAATATAATAATATAATAATATAATAATATAATAATATAATAATATAATAATATAATAATATAATAATATAATAATATAATAATATAATAATATAATAATATAATAATATAATAATATAATAATATAATAATATAATAATATAATAATATAATAATATAAATAATATAATAATATAATAATATAATAATATAATAATATAATAATATAATAATATAATAATATAATAATATAATAATATAATAATATAATAATATAATAATATAATAATATAATAATATAATAATATAATAATATAATAATATAATAATATAATAATATAATAATATAATAATATAATAATATAATAATATAATAATATAATAATATAATAATATAATAATATAATAATATAATAATATAATAATATAATAATATAATAATATAATAATATAATAATATAATAATATAATAATATAATAATATAATAATATAATAATATAATAATATAATAATATAATAATATAATAATATAATAATATAATAATATAATATATAATAATATAATAATATAATAATATAATAATATAATAATATAATAATATATAATATAATAATATAATAATAATAATATAATAATATAATAATATAATAATATAATAATATAATAATATAATAATATAATAATATAATAATATAATAATATAATAATATAATAATATAATAATATAATAATATAATAATATAATAATATAATAATATAATAATATAATAATATAATAATATAATAATATAATAATATAATAATATAATAATATAATAATATAATAATATAATAATATAATAATATAATAATATAATAATATAATAATATAATAATATAATAATATAATAATATAATAATATAATAATATAATAATATAATAATATAATAATATAATAATATAATAATATAATAATATATAATATAATAATATAATAATATAATAATATAATAATATAATAATATAATAATATAATAATATAATAATATAATAATATAATAATATAATAATATAATAATATAATAATATAATAATATAATAATATAATAATATAATAATATAATAATATAAATAATATAATAATATAATAATATAATAATATAATAATATAATAATATAATAATATAATAATATAATAATATAATAATATAAATAATATAATAATATAATAATATAATATAATAATATAATAATATAATAATATAATAATATAATAATATAATAATATAATAATATAATAATATAATAATATAATAATATAATAATATAATAATATTAATAATATAATAATATAATAATATAATAATATAATAATATAATAATATAATAATATAATAATATAATAATATAATAATATAATAATATAATAATATAATAATATAATAATATAATAATATATATAATATAATAATATAATAATATAATAATATAATATATAATAATATAATAATAAAATAAGTATAATAATATAATAATATAATAATATAATAATATAATAATATAATAATATAATAATATAATAATATAATAATATAATATAAATAATATAATAATATAATAATATAATAATATAATAATATAATAATATAATAATATAATAATATAATAATATCATAATATAATAATATAATAATATAATAATATAATAATATAATAATATAATAATATAATAATATAATAATATAATAATATAATAATATAATAATATAATAATATATAATTTAATAATATAATAATATAATATATAATTATATAATAATATATAATATAATAATATATATAATTAATTAATAATATAATAATATAATAATATAATAATATAATAATATAATATATATATATAATTTATATTA
>OY744476.1:167013161-167051431 GCA_963556175.1 Tipula confusa
CGAATGTTTTTACAAATTTTTATAAAAACATAAGACAAATTAATGTATAAAAAGAAAAATATTTCCAGGTGCATTTCATTATAATGCCAGTGCTCTTGTATTATTGTTTAAACTGTGAAAAATATTTTGAATCAAATAGTGAAGTACGGAAAATTTACGTAAACCACTTGTATACGCGTTTGTTCCCATACTGATTTAAATTAAAGGTGAAACCGCTATTTATAGTTAAATTTTGCTTATTAAATAAAGCGCATGATCGAGTTTAAATAAGGTCAATGACAATGTAAATTTTTACGTCACGCGCGTGATATACGCACTGGGTACTTGTCGAAAAATTCTATTTTTTTCACCAACCATTTGAATCATGTAGCACTATCGATAACGCAAGCGCGAAAACTATTTTCTATCACCTCCACTCAACACCTCCACTCAACCCGACGGCCATTGGCCCATTGGGCTACGCCCGGGCCGGCCTAGTCGGGTTGAGTGGAGGTGTTGAGTGGAGGTGATAGAAAATAGTTTTCGCGCTTGCGTTATCGATAGTGCTACATGATTCAAATGGTTGGTGAAAAAAATAGAATTTTTCGACAAGTACCCAGTGCGTATATCACGCGCGTGACGTAAAAATTTACATTGTCATTGACCTTATTTAAACTCGATCACGCCCTGCATTAATGGGTTTTTTTTTTCGTGCATTATCTTATCGCATATAAATTATTTTATTAAGTTGTTATATAAACATAAACAGGTTAAATACTGTAAAAGTCGAATGTTTTTACAAATTTTTATAAAAACATAAGACAAATTAATGTATAAAAAGAAAAATATTTCCAGGTGCATTTCATTATAATGCCAGTGCTCTTGTATTATTGTTTAAACTGTGAAAAATATTTTGAATCAAATAGTGAAGTACGGAAAATTTACGTAAACCACTTGTATACGCGTTTGTTCCCATACTGATTTAAATTAAAGGTGAAACCGCTATTTATAGTTAAATTTTGCTTATTAAATAAAGCGCATGATCGAGTTTAAATAAGGTCAATGACAATGTAAATTTTTACGTCACGCGCGTGATATACGCACTGGGTACTTGTCGAAAAATTCTATTTTTTTCACCAACCATTTGAATCATGTAGCACTATCGATAACGCAAGCGCGAAAACTATTTTCTATCACCTCCACTCAACACCTCCACTCAACCCGACGGCCATTGGCCCATTGGGCTACGCCCGGGCCGGCCTAGTCGGGTTGAGTGGAGGTGTTGAGTGGAGGTGATAATAAACAAAAACAAAAACAAAAACAAAAACAAAAACAAAAACAAAAACAAAAACAAAAACAAAAACAAAAACAAAAACAAAAACAAAAACAAAAACAAAAACAAAAACAAAAACAAAAACAAAAACAAAAACAAAAACAAAAACAAAAACAAAAACAAAAACCAAAACAAAAACAAAAACAAAAACAAAAACAAAAACAAAAACAAAAACAAAAACAAAAACAAAAACAAAAACAAAAACAAAAACAAAAACAAAAACAAAAACAAAAACAAAAACAAAAACAAAAACAAAAACAAAAACAAAAACAAAAACAAAAACAAAAACAAAAACAAAAACAAAAACAAAAACAAAAACAAAAACAAAAACAAAAACAAAAACAAAAACAAAAACAAAAACAAAAACAAAAACAAAAAAAATCACAGTCAATCACGTGTGACCTTGACCTTGACCTTGACCTTGACCTAAAAAACAAAAAATCACAGTCAATCACGTGTGACCTTGACCTTGACATTGACCTGTCAATCAATTACTAATCACCCTTCATCAATCACCTGTTATCTATAAACCAATCACCTGTCACCTATCAATCGATCACCTGTCACCCACACATCAATCAATCATCTGTCAATCACCTGTACACCTGTTTGGCGCCGAAAAAAATAAATCACAGTCAATCACGTGTGACCTTGACCTTGACCTTGACCCACCTCACAGTCAATCACGTGTGACCTTGACCCAAAAAAAAAATCACAGTCAATCACGTGTGACCTTGACCTTGACCTTGACCCACTTGTACACGTGTACACCTGTTCACCTTTACACTTGTACACCTGTACACCTATACACCTGTACACCTATACACCTGTACACCTATACACCTGTACACCTATACACCTGTACACCTGTACACCTGTACACCTATACACCTGTACACCTATACACCTGTACACCTGTCCTTGACAGCGTGGGAATTTTTTTTAAAAAAAGTTCCCACGCTGGACCGACCCAATACCTACTGACATTTCTTTATCTATAGTATAAACTATTCTAACCTCGTACTCAAATATGGAAATATATGGTTAAAACTTCAAATCCACAGTTGTTATGGATTAACCATTCATGTAGTTTCCATATTTTGCAGATTTTCAGACAAAACCTCAAAGTTTTTATAGAGTAAACGTTCGATGACAGGAAAATCAATGCATCGGAGCTGCTTAAAACATGTAGGTTAAAGATACGATTAGGAATTTAAAAAGAAAGATGCATTTTATTAATAAAAAATAACCTTAGAACTACATTACAAAGCTTTATGCAAAACATAATTATCAAAACACTAAATATGTACAATCAACCGTGTCACAAGATGATTTTCGCAGCACCGCCTCATCACCTTTCTGGCAAACACACTCATTCCGCAATTCGTTAACGATCCGAAATTTTGAATGATCACCTGCATTTTGTACCGGTTTTAATTGCCACTGTTCATTACCATTTGGCAACACATCACTCCGCACCAATCGTATTAGACCATCGTCACTCGCATACATTTTCAACGGTTCATTATTCAAATTTATTTCAAACGTATACGAATATGAATCGTAATGATATTTTAAACGCCATCGACATGCACTTTCGTCTTTAACATTTCTTACCGGGACGGCATCAACTTTATTATGAATCAATGACCGGCACATACTACGTTGATCCGTTCCAATTGAATTAAACCCATCAATTCGTAATCGTTGTACGAACTTTGGTAAGTTTTTGGTTGCATTTTTTAAATCACCATATTTTATTGGGTCCTGTTGCAAAAAATGCCATACGTTACTAACAAGTAATACAGCCGAAATACTATAGCCAGCATTGTTCATAATCATAAAATTGGACAACATTATATACTCGTTGATTATGGTGTCCGAATCTTCGGCTTCTTTCATTATTTGGCGTGCTATACCATCGTTACCATCGTAGTGCTTATAGTATGGTAATAATTCTTGCCAACGTGATTCAGATATTCGATAAGGTTCCCATATTGCTGCTTGTTTCGATACGGCAGATATCGAAAATAGACATCCATTTATTATCAGTGCACTAAATATAAAACTGACTGGCATGATAAATTTTCGTTACAACTGACAACAATTTACAAATAAACTGTATTGAAATATAACTTTACATCATCAATTTATACTTTAGGTTTCTTTGTACTCTGTTTTGTTGGTTAAGTGAAAAAAGGTCGTTAATGCGATAAGGTAATTGGTGGTATAAGTGGTCGGTATAACAATTAAGATAAATTGTTTTTGTAACTTACTTGTGCTGTTAGAATATGTAAAGATCATACAAGGAATTCGGTATTTGTTAGTGTAGAACAAACGTTACCCTTAAAATACCACCACATAGTCTTTTGCTTCTTGTAGGAGGCGATTAAACCAAAGTTGGATCGCTAGGCTGACTACCAATATCATTAAAAAACTATTGTTTAAAAAAATCAACAAAGAAGAATTGGATAGCACCGAAATTTGACAAGACTTCTCCTCAACTTTATGGACAACATATTTAGGATTGACACGTGAAAACAAAGTTCACGCATGCGACGATTAAACCTGTCAATAATTTGTATTCATTCGCCCAAACATTTTAGTCAACCCAAAGATAAAAACTAATTGTATAACCATTTAGATGATCTGATGGGTTCCATAACGGGGTACGACGTCAGAACAGTGATTTGTGACTTTGATGCTAGCTAGCTAGCTAGTGGTGGCAAAAATGAGACTGCCTTATGTGAAAATATAGGTCCGTACTTCCAACACGAACTAGCGACCGATAGTAGGGGAAAAATCTGATCTGCTACATTCTTTTCTCATAAAAATATCCACTTAAAATCCTGGACACCCCCGTGTAAGATGTTCAAAAGGGCCATCTGCTAATTGCTAAAGGTCATTTTCCAGCCATCTAAAATGTGAGTTCAAATGGTCACTGCAAAGCTAAGATGGCAGCTAAAATATAGTTAGCGGTAGCTTTATGGAAATCAACCACCGTCCTGATGATATGAATGTTGTATGAAAACGTCAGCTATCAGTGCCGCCCAGGCAACTCTAGGTTTGGTAAAAACCTATCTTTACAATATTTAATTAAACAATAAACAACCAATATTGGATCGAAAAATTTGAATCATGCTGGTTATTCCATTTCTATCTGACATATTGCAAAAAATGCACCTGAAACCTTGAAACAATTGGTGTACAGAATGCTTTTATGCTGTGGATCCTCGGATCATTTTTGGAGGCTTCCGTCAACATTTCGTGTTTGTAAATACCTCTTATCGCTTCCCGATGATAGTCGATGTGCTGCTTTTTCTGCTTTTACTGGTTACCCAGTACAACTTTCCAATGTGCCCCAAATAATTTTTTCCCTCAATAATGTGATCTAAACGGGACACTCATAAGTTATATAATATCTGGATTTTTCAAATTTTTTGTTAACGCCTTGCTCGAAAATAATTTATCAAAATGTAGAAATATTTTCTGAAACCTCGAAAATTTCCATAATATTGTGTACTACATACAGTGTTTTGGAGAGAAAACATAAAAAACGTAGAATGCGGACGAAAAAAAGTTTCTTCGCTGCTGTTAAAAACAAAATCAGTATAAATTTTAAAGTCAAATAGAAAAAAACAAATAAAAATTTTAGTAAATTAGCTCGTAAAATATTTTTATAAAAAATTAAAAAAATTAAAATTAATTAAAATGGTTGTTGTAAGCCCAGGACCAAAATATAAATTGCCCCGCCTCATTGGCTGCAAACACCATGATCCGACCAAGATAATAAATCCATGCTATTCGTTTGGTAGTCGTATTCCTCCAACTGATTTTACAAACAGCCCAGGCCCCAAATATAATCTCGAGAAAAGTCGTAGAAAAAAATATCAAATTGTTACACGAGTTGGCTTAAATATAGCGCCCGAATATTCATTTCGAAATCCACTCGAGAACTTACCGGATGATAATGTGCCGGGACCAAAATATCGTTTTAAATCGAATTATATTACACAACAATGGCCGCCTAAATATTCTTTTCGTCCGGTTACCAAAGATGTCCTGATTGATACGTCGAGTCCTGGGCCATATTATAAGTACGATCGTAAGTTAAATAAAATTTTTAATCGTAAGCCCGCGTACTTCATAGCAGAACGATGTGGTGTCGATTTTATGTCCGATTCGCCGGGTCCTGCCATATATCCATGTTGCGGCAGAGGACTTGATATGAATTTGACCAAAAGACGTCAGCCAAAATATACGATGGCATCGAGTGCAATACCACCTGGATATCGGGGTACAATACCCGGTTCAAATCGCTATAAAGTTGATGTGATGCCAAAATATCGGCGGGCACCAAAATATAGTTTTGGCATACGACCAGCAGATATCGTGGTACCGATGATTGTCGAATGCGATAACTGAATCGAAGCAGCCGTAGAAAAATATTTGTTAATTTATATATAGTAAGCATGGTGGAACAATATTTGAATAAAAGTTTTCATTATTTATCGCAATTTCGAAGGACACGGATCAAAATTATTAGTTAAAAAAAAAAATTAAAATTAAAAAAAAAATTTAATAAAAATTCCAAATTATGTGTAACCGAATTGGACCTGGACCCAAATACAACCTACCAACATTGACCGGCTATGAAAATCATGATACCACTAAATATCGAAATCCACAATACTCATTCGCTAAAAGGATACCAACGAAGAATACGACAATCACTCCCGGTCCCAAATACAGTTTATCATTGGGCGACGGACGTTGTGGTCTATTAACAAACTATGGCGTTTGTACTCAGCCAGCATTTTCGTTGGGTAGACGTTTCGACGATCTAAAGCCGTTTAAAACACCAGCACCGGGTAGTCATGATGTTAAATTCTATTCAAGTGAATATGCGGCGCCCAATTATAGTATGGGACGAAAATTGGAAATGTTAAAACGACCAATGGTTCCCGCCCCAAATGCATATGGTGTTGATGGATTTGATACGATATACGCTAAACAGCCTGAATTTTCGATTGGATTAAAATTAGCGGCCAGGGAATTATCTAAAACACCGGGCCCGGCCGCGTATCCGTGCTGTGGCGGTGGAATTAATTATGATATAATGCGGCAAAAGGGACCAGCATACTCCATTGGACAACGTATTCAACCGTTGAAAAAATATCCGATACCAGCACCAAATAAATATGCTATTGATTATTTGCCGGGTAAAAAGCCACCGCAGTATTCGTTTGGTGTGAAACACAGTGATTGTGCCCCGCCAATGATTGTACCGTGTGACAATTAATTTGTAAATTCAAAATTACTTGTATATATAGAGTAAAGTTGATTAGATGAAAGTTAATTAATCGTGTTTTAATTGGGTTCGTATTTGTTTATCTTGGTCGCTCATTAATTTTCATGAATTTTCATTTTACACACTAAATAATTTTATATAAATTAAAATCTGAAACAAAATTTTCCAGTCGCTTTACAAAAATGATTGGAAAATTTTATTTTATTTTATTGATGGCCTTGAGTATATCTGGGGATGTTCGTTCGTCCCAAGTAAAAGCATCGAAAAGTGTAGAAAATTTAGTCAAAAAATTTACTGAATTTGATGACACGATTTTTGTAATTGATTGGGGTCATTTGACCAGTGATGCCATTGTATGGTTGGATATCAATAGCCCGATAACATTTTTTAACTGGAGAAGGTACCATCGATATGTTATACGCGTTATTGCCGTTGATTAATTTTTCCATATTATTCCAGTATCGCCCGATTGAAAATGATTACACCAAAGTCAACCATCACCTATCTATTCGTAATCGATCATAATTTTCGTTTGCAAAAAATTGTTAAATTTTTTCAAATCATTAAACCAAAACTGGATAAATTGATCATTGTGATTTTGCATAAAAATCGTCACGAATTTTATTTTAAAAAATCGAAACACTTTCTATTGATCAACTATCGAAAGAACGTTAGTAAAACGTCACTAAAAAAAATTGGAACACTAGCATATAATGCGCACAAAATAAAATTCATAACTAAAAATTCGAATCGCACGTCACCAATTTTTCAATACAATAAAATCAACATATTCCTCTACAATTTATACGACTCGAATGTGAAAATATGTTCGGTTATTGTGTTAGCAGGTTATTTGGTCGTCTGGTTTGGATACGAAATAATTTTCGATCGGATAATTAAAAAACGTTCGCTTCGGAATCGATTGAGCCCAATTAATATTTTTCTTATCGTATTCTCCGTTCACCATAGCCTACCGTATCGATTTCGAATCAAACTGAAACTTTTCCAACAGTTTATATTCGCGTCGTTGTTACTTTACGTTGTGATTCTAAACGGAATGTTCGCCCAGACTATAATCGATAAAATGTTTGTTGGATACAATATCACTCGGAATGATCGTTGCGTGAAACGTTTAAATTTTAATTATCGTTACATCGAGCCTAATACGATACTGTTAACGTCGTGCAGTCAATTTTATCGTATCGACGATTCAAAACTTGTGCACCATTTAAATGTGACCGCAAATCATTTTAATAAGTACATTGACTATGGAATTTTGAAGTACGAGCTAAGGATGTTGAATAAAATTCGAATTGATGGTCGACAAAAATTTAATTTAAAGGTTATAACACTTTATGATTTAAAAATGTTATTTGAATTTTTGGCTTATTCATATTTGATCACGACGGTCGTGTTTTGCGGAGAACTCGTGGTTTATAAGTGGCAAAGTTGAAAGTTTAACTGCGGAGCAAATCAGTAACGATCTGTAATAAATGAAAAATTTAATAAATTTTAATTGTTAGTATTTTTGTGCATTATTCAATTAACAGGGGGAATCAAATACTCAGAGTGAACCAAAAACTGTCATATCCAAGCCTGAAAAGGTAAGGCCTGCATATGCCAAAAGTTGCATGGCTTAGAGGAATCTAGGAACCAGCAACATAATAAATACTTGTCCAAAATTTTTCCATGTGATGATCTATGAGTTTCATCCGATTTCCAAGTATCACACGGTCTCTACCCGACCTACGTTTTTTTTTTTATTAAAATGGCTGGAACCCTCAAGGATTCCGCACTCAATGCCACAACGGGCCCATGGTGCAAACCTAGGATTCTATTAAATTTCACAAAGGCGAGTAGCTGCCTTAGCAAACTGAATCAGCTTGAACCAAGGCAGGGAAGACACTTAATCTAACCGAATAGACCTAGAGTTGAAGACCTTAAGCCTAACTCCTTCAAAGGCCGGACAACTACAGACAAAGTGAATGCAATCATCAACCTCTTCGAGACAGTCCTCACATACACCATCCTGAGCTACACCCATGCGATGAAGAAGATCTTTAAATCGGCCATGACCTGTAAGAATCCCAACCAGGATCCTCAACTGATCTTTCCTTAAAGACAAAGCAAACTTAGTCGACCTCAAATTGGGTTCACTAATAAATTGTTTCGCCCAGCGGCAGCCAGACGAAACACGCCAATTTTGTTTTGCAACAGACATAATGAATTTCTTAATAGCTTGCTTACCCAAACTAAAAGAAAGGGGAGTAGCTGGTTCAGTGCCGAAAATTTCCAAACAAGAACCAGCTTTAGCTAAGGGGTCCGCGAACTCATTGCCCTCGATGCCACAATGAGCCGGGACCCACATTAGTGAGACTTTATTTAATACGCAAAGACGATTAATGTAAAGTTTACAATCCTTGACTAGTTTGGAAACAGTCAAAGGGTTTATTAATGAATCGAGCACAGCTTTACTATCAGTACACATTATGATGTTTTCCTCAGCAAAGCTATACTTTAAAGCAGCAAACACACAATGCGAAAGCGCAATCAGTTCCGCCTGAAATGCTGTACAGTACGAACCCAGACAACCAGACGAACTCTGAAACAACGCGGGACAGTATGTTCCAAACCCTGCAGAAAGTTCAGAGCGCGATCCATCCGAGAAGAATACTATAGATTCAGACAATCGTATTTGAAAGACCTGCGAAGTCCACAGATCTTTAGACGGATATTCTACCGAGAATGAATTGGAAAAGTCAAACTCAGGTAGCAGTCTGTCATTAACCATATCAATTTCTGGTATAAGTGAATTGTACCGAGAAATAATGAGCCTATGACCCAAAATGGATCCGAAACTATTCCAAACCCCTAAGCACCTCAAACGGAACGCCGCAGAACACGCCGACCCAAGTATGAAAGAGTGCAACTGAGGCAAAGAAAGGATAGCTTCCATAGCAATAAGTGGTGTGGAGGACATAGCACCGGTAATAGCCCGACAAGCAGTGCCCTGTAAGCCACAAAGCTTCGCTATGGATGATTTCAGATTAATCACTGGCCACCAAACGACCGATGCATAAGAGAGCATTGGCAAGACCATAGATTTGTATATAAGAGCTAACGTTTTAGGAGTCAGTTCCCAAGATTTACCAAAAGCTCTTCTGCATTGCCAAAAAATGGCAGTAGCTTTTGACAGCTTACTATCAAGATGCTTCTTCCAGGAAAGTTTACTATCAAGGAAAACACCAAGATGCTTGACATAATCCGATCTAGTAATAACTTTGCCAAAAAGAGATGGAACAGAGAAGTCACCAATATGCCTGCGCTTAGTGAAAACAACTAAGTTCGTTTTTAGAGGGTTAACATGTAAGCCCTTATCAAGACACCAGGCTTCAACAATTAACAAAGCATGCTGCGTTAGATCTGATAGGACATTCAAGTGCTTACCCGAAACTGTCAGAACAAGATCATCAGCATAACTCTGCACGACAAAGCCCGAGTGTTGCAGTATAACAAGTAACTCATCGATTACCAAGAGCCACAAGAGAGGTGACAGTACACCACCTTGTGGACAACCTTTGGCAACTTTGACGGAAACTGACTGATCATCCAGCTTTATCTCAACAGTTCGAGATTTAAGCATAGATTCAATCCAACATATAATGTCTTGATCGACACCAAAATTTTCGCATGCCTTCGTAATCGTTGAAAACAACGTACTGTCAAAAGCACCAGCAATATCCAAGAAAGTGCCCACTAGAAACTCTTTATAATCTAGTGATCTTTCAATCCTAGTCACAAGTTCATGTAGGGCCGTTTCACATGACTTCCCGACTCTGTAAGCATGCTGCATGTTACTGAGTGGTTTAATAGATAGACAACCATCCCTGATAAATCTATCAATGATTCTTTCCAAAACTTTTAAAAAAGTCGAGGATAAGCTGATCGGACGAAAAGCCTTCGGATCCGTGTAATCGGACTTACCAGCTTTAGGAATAAACACAACATGACTCCTGATCCAAGATTGCGGAATGTACGCGAACGCAACTGATGCTTGGAACAGCATGGTTAGATGATCCTGAATAAGTGGAAAGCCCTGCTGTAATTCAGCCGGAAAAATTCCATCAGGTCCACCTGTTTTAAAAGAATCAAAAGAGAAAATGCTCCAACGAAGGATATCAGAATTGATAATCCTTCAACCAAGGTCTCAATTCGGGTTATCAACAATTGTATTTGAGGGTTCGACAGCAACATAATCAGAGTTGATTATGTCACAGTCGGGAAAATGAACAGAAAGAAGGAGTTCCCCAACTTCCCTGTACGACGAGGTTAGTTCGCCATCAGGACGCCTAAGGACACCAGGTCAACACACCTCGTTTTTAGCCAAAGCTTTATTAAGTCTGGCTACACCAGACAGACTATTTATTTCCTCGCAGAATTTTATCCACGAAGCTCTGTGGGCGGATCTTAGACTTTTTTTATAGTTCTTTTGTGCCACTAGAAAGTTGACCCAATCAGCCGCATGATTAGATCGTTTGGCTGTATTCTTCAGTTTTCTAGCGATTTTCCTTAATTTTTTCAGATCAGAACACCAAAAAGGTTTATTCCGACCCTTACGATTAGAAACAAGTGGGCACGATTTTTCAAAAGCGCCATTGATTGCATTGGTTAGCGAGGAGGCTAACAAATCAATGTCTAAAGCTGAGCTAATTAGCCCAGATTCAGGTAGTAATGGAACAATCTCACGCGCCTACGCTTAGATAATCTTCTATGGGCTAATCCAAAATACAGCCAACCAAACAAGGTGTACATCTTATTAGGTGCAGATTATTTCCTTATATTTTTATGAACCAAGTGGTAACTCAAGGAGAAGCAATTTCAAAAGAGACTGAGCTACGATGGATCATTTTTGTCTAAATATCAAAGGAGAGATCCTACAATATCCACTTAAACATTACACTCAAAGAAAAAAGTAGGTAAAATTGATAGAAAAAATTGAGTAAAATGTTAATAAAATAAATTCATCAATTTCCAGGAAATTTCATCAAACCAACAAAATCGTTTATTAAATTGAGTAAAAACTTGTTAAAAAACCGAAAAAACCCAATTGTTTTAGGCGAACACAAAATATTTCGTTTATTTAAACGATCCCTAAATATCGTTGATGGAAAATTGTAAAAATGAAAGAAATCGTCTAGTATTTTATCAATAAGAAAAAAACTCTATCATATTGAAAAAAATTTCTATTAAGTTTTTTTGTAAAAATGTGTTTACATTTTTAATAGTTTCTATCAAATTTACAGGAAATAAAAAATTTTTTTTTCTATGTGATAGTTGATTATCAAATATACTTGTTACGGTATAGAAAATATCATCAAATTAACAGATATCTGCTGTTCGTTTGAAATTTTTTTATTAATTTGATGTAATTTAATATTTTTATTATTAGTAGTAAAACAAATTCGCTTTCTAAAATAATATATTATCGTATATTATCGTATATAATAATCGTACAAGCCGTATCGTACAAAGTGTAGTGTTGTAATGAATATTTAAAATGGAGTGGTTTTTTAAAATGGAGTACTTAAAAGTTCTACGTTCTATAAACCATTGTGATTATTATCTAAAATTATACGGTGTGAATTAAATTTATAAAAAACATTATTAAAGACATTTCTAATTAAAGTAAAACTTCTAATTTGTGATTAATTGTAAATTTACGCGAAATGAAGTGTTTTAAGTGCCACAGAGATATTTGTCAACAACTGCATTAATATTTCATTTAAAAATTAACCATTCGCTAAGTGAATTTAGTGAATATCAGTGTTGTGTAACCTTGTGTTTTCAGTATTTTGGATGTTTAAAGAATTTTAGAAAACACATTAAAAAACATGAAAACACATTAGAATTAAACTTACATACAGAACTGAATTTAAGCGAAATCTACAAAGATAATTGTGTCTGGCCGAAATGGAATTACATTACACAGCTACATCAAACTATAGACTGCAAGAAATTTCAATGGCAGCGGATGTCAACGGATGTCATTTAAAAAAACGGATTCAATATAAAAAGCCTTACGGATATAAGTTGGATTGAGTTTAATTTTCGTGCTATGTATCCAGCATCTGATAAAATTGAAGAAGCGTTTTCAAGTTTCAGGCCAAAAATTATCAACATATTTGGACAAAAACTAAAAGATAAAAATGCTAAATCTTTGCTGGATACTATTATCAAGCATAAAGAAAGTTTATCTGAGAGTAAGTAATATTATCATTCCAGTTTAAAAATAAATGAATTTAATTTTCTAATGCTTTTCTGTTTTACAGACAACCACCAGGATAGTGAAAAAAATTAATGGCGAAAATATGTGTTCTAAAGTTTCCATAAAAGATTCACAAAAATCGTTTATGTTGATTGGCAGGACAACACAAGAAGTTGAAGAAGCTCTCCAACAAAAAATAAATAACAACTGGCCAATTTAGCCGTTGGTGCTAATTACAGGCTCAGTAATAAATCCAGAAGAGATCTTGGTATATTTCGATGGAATTAAGTATCGCTTTTATTCCATCGTCATAGTTTTAGACTTTTGTTTTAAATTATTTTATGTTTTAAATTTAAGTTACCCTAAGGAATCGGTATTAGTTTGGAGTTTTATCCAACAATTTTTTTATAAATCGGTTCTAAGTAAAGATGCAGATAAAAAACATCCTTTGCTTAGCAACCTAATTTCTGAATTAAACAAATAAACATTTTGTGTTCTGTTTTAAATAATAATTTTATAATGTTAAATTTATGATTTTATAATAATTTATAATTTTTCAATTTATTTCCATTAACTAAGTTTATTTAAAATTTACATATAATTCCGATTCTTTTTGTGATTAAAATTAATTTTTTTGTGATATAATTGAATGCCGTTTTTTATATTTTATTTTTGTTTTATAGTTATTCAAGGATAATTTAGATTTAAATGTCAAATTTATTTTGAAGCTTTATTTATATTTTTATTTTAAAATAGGTCTCTTTTTAAGTTTGAAACTTATACTAATTTATAAACATTGAAATTATTAATTAAATTATTATACGAGTATGTATGTAATATAAATTAATATTTATATTAATTTATTGTTTTAATGTATATATTAAAATTTTTTTTTTTTGGATATTATGTTATATTAAATATTTATGATTGAAATTACATTTTATTTTACATAAGGATAATAAATCGGGAATTTCATAGTATAAACTTATTGTTGTTTTTTTATATACTACTAAAATTGATTCTATGAAAACTGGAACCGATACAACCGAAAAATTAATTTATTATTTTGAATAAATTTTATCAATTTGAGAACCTATTTTTACTAATTTTAATAAAATTATTTTATCAGATTTATAAATTTTTGTAAATTTGATAACCAATTTAGTACTAATTTGATAAAAATTTCGTTCGGATGAATACTGTCATTTTGAAGAAATTTTATCAAATTTTACTTATATCGATAAAAAAGTTTATTGGCGCTATATAGATGGTTGTTTTATCAATATGATCACCAATTTCCTCAATTTCACTACTTTTTTTTTTGAGTGTATGTTGGTTGATCTTGATAATCAACTAAAGAAATTCTGGGAATTAAAAGAAATATTTCCCGAAAAACTTCTGACACTATAAGATAAGCTTTTGGAAGACCATTACCAACAAAACTTTAGACGACAAGTATAGATGGTCGATATATTAACCGTTTAAACATCATGCACCATTCGGGTCATCGAATCAAAGAGCTTTAGCTAGATTCCTCCAGTTAAAAAAACGATAGTCGCAGTACCAAATAAGTTTTCAATGACGTATCGTGAGTGGATCTCACGTCTATTTTGTTAAGATGGAGAAACGATAAAGTCGCTTAAATCCTAGACATCGTGAAGATGTACTGACAAATCAAGGTACAGACGATAAACATTAAATGTATCGAAAAACTCAACCTGAGAAGAAATAAAAGAGTATCAACTAACAACAATAACATTAGGGATGCCATCTTCACCGTACCAAGTGGTTTTGAGCAGAGACAATCGTGTAGCAATTATCCACAACTAATATAAAGTGGCAAACCAGTCAACAGGATCTTAAGGTCAATCTTGTTTACCTAAGGAGCACTAAAAACATTAGGATTAAGATGGAACCCTGGTACTGACACGCTCGAATTCAAGGTACACCACAATCATAAAAATAGTAAGGTGACCAAACGAACAATACTATGAGAATCAGCGAAGAATGGCTAGCTCCGACATTAATTCAAGCCAAAATCTTTATTAATCTAGCAAAATTTCTGTTTAGTTTTTAGGGCTTAACTTCTGCTATATTAGCAATTTTATCTAATGACCACGGGTGGTGTTCAACTAGGTGTGAGAATTGAAATACCGTATCTTTCAGTGGTCAATTTTATTCTGATGAAGCGTCAGAGATTGAAAAAACAACAACTGAATATTTCACAGATGAGTACTACCAAAGAACATATACTATATTAGAAGTGAAGACACAAACAAAATAGTACGGGAAACAATATTTATTCTGAAAAATCCATATTTTTTAAATCCATCTATTGAGTAACTTTAATTTAATTTATATAAAGTTACAATAAAGCTTGTATATGATAGATTATTTTTATGGCATTTGTTTTATTGTCATTCGTTTTTCTTCACAATCACATGCACATAAAATATACTTTATTTATATAAAAACACAAACCAACCGAAAAAACAATTGTGTTGTTTTTTCGGTTGGTTTTCGTTATTTCTTATGCGATCGCCGATCGCATGCTATATATTTTTTAAATTTTGTTTTTTTTTCTGTTGTTCTGCGAATACATGTACATATGTAGTTACATAAATTAACAAGAACAAAATATTATTTGTTCAATATTGATGATGCGCCTAAAATCGTTTTCTATTGTTATTTAAATTCATATAGCAATTTTTTTATGTTTCTCCAATTTGGAAATTTTGGTCCATAGCTATTTGATGTTAAATATATTTTAATGTAGAGGAACAATTTTCTGATGCATACACATAATTTTATTTTACAGAAAATAATGAACTTTTTCATTGTGTAAAGTACAAAACTCCGTTGCGTCTTTGTCTCTAAAACCAGTGATCATATATTTTGTTTTGAACTCATTGATTTTGGGACCACCAGAAACAGAGAATCGTACAAGTAGTCTTTGACACCGTTACCATTCAGTACAATTACACTGACAGTGGTATTGGACTGACAGTACAAGATGTTGTCCTGAGGTGTTCCACTTTTACGAAAGATAAATTCTAACATGAGATTAAAAAGTATGGGGGACAACATTTTCTTGACATACCTCAGAGCTAATTGTAAAAATTCCTGATAGCTTGTTCTCAACTTTGACGCAACATTGTGACTGCTTTGCTGCCATTTACATGAACGCACATATTTGTAAGGTATTCCCAAATATTGCAAAGCAAACCATAAGCTATCCCGATGGATTAAGTCGTTCCATTTTCCTGGTGGAAGTCCAAGAACATCAGATGTACATCACGAGATGTCTCGTAACATCAAGGGATACATGAACACAAATGAATGACAAGTTGGCTAGTCGCAAGATGGCCGAGGTCATCTCCATCATTTAAAGCAATATATAGCCTTGCGGCACATGATCTATACTTTTAGGCCACCGAGTTTCCTGAAAAGCGAGTTTCAAGCGATACTCATTCATGGCTGATAGAGTGCCATAAAACATTGATATATTAAACATTGAGGTTTTTTACTGGTGCGGGTAGTTAGCCTAGCGATCCAACCATTGTTTATACAAGAAGCCAAGGATGCTGTGGTAGAGATCTAAGGTTTGCATGCATGTTTAGTATTTTACGAAGCATGGTAATCCCTGTTGTTAGCAGAGCACTCCCATGCTTCGCAGAATACTCCTAAACAGCATGCTATCAATGTGCTATCCAAATGCCACCAGAGTACCCTTTGCTGGTCGTAAGAGGCAACTAAACAAAAGTTGGATCGCTGGGCTGCTACCCGCTTCCGTTAAAAACTTTACTGTTAAAATAATCAATAAAAGGAACTGTGGGTACCAAAATTTAACTTGAATCCCAATTATGTTAATGGACACGCAGTTTAAGATCGGTACGTGAAACGTGCAGTCGAAATCCAGGCGCATCTGGAAAAAAAAATTGCCTATCTGATTTTAAATAACAATAGAAAACGATTTTAAGCGCATCATATATTGAACAAATAATATTTTGTTCTTGTTAAATTATGTAGCTACATATGTACATGTATACGCAGAACAACAGAAAAAAAAACAAAATTTAAAAAAAATATAGCATGCGATCGGCGATCGCATAAGAAATAACGAAAACCAACCGAAAAAACAATTGTGTTAGTGTTTTTATATAAATAAAGTATATTTTATATGCATGTGATTGTGAAGAAAAACGAATGACAATAAAACAAATTCCATAAAAATAATCTATCACATACAAGCTTTATTGTAACTTTATATAAATTAAAGTTACTCAATAGATGGATTTAAAAAATATGGATTTTTCAGAATAAATATTGTTGCCCGTACTATTTTGTTTGTGTCTTCACTTCTGATAAGTATATGTTCTTTGGTACTACGATGACATACGGAAAGTCACAACAAAAAATAAGCATCGTAAAGTCGGTAGCAATCGATCAGCGGGGAACTACATAGATTTTACGACTCATTTTGTTTCTGAAGTAGGATACGCAGCAGTGGTGTATTTCTATGGTAGATCCCAAGGTAAGGCAACCTTGTTGACAGCAAAAACAAGTGTAGCTTTAATTTTTCCCAAGTTATATTCAATTTTATTTATTTTATAATTAAATTTTTTATTTTATTTGTTATTGTTTTTTTTTTCGATTAATTAAATGAGCTGTCAAAATTTTAGTACATTTAATTTTATATTGCAAAACATCTGAAGCTTCCGTAAAAATTTCTATAACTTTTAGCTCATATTAATTGATCTTTTTGATGAGATGGATATAATTTTTTTAACTGAGACCGTGGATTTCTTCCTCTGAAATTAATAATTATTACTTATCTGATTTTACGTTGTTTGCTAATTGTAATGACTCAAAAAGATCTGGTGGCGTAGCGGTTTTTATCAGAATTACTTTTTATTTACCGCTTAAAATTTTTCATCAGCTGATGTTATCAAATTGACAGTACATATTGTTAAAATTAGTTTTTATTTTTTTCTAATCTATAGATTCAATTTGATTTCAACGGAAATATTTCTTAAAGAATTAAACGGTTACCTACAGTTACAGATTTATCTAAAAATAAAATGTTACTTGGGGACCTAAATATTGACTTATTGAAAGAGTCTTATATAAAGGATTTTTTGTTGTTGAGCGCTTCGTTTGGATTGGATTTTTTTTTGAATAGCGTGACTAGAACATGCTCAAATACGTGCATCGATCATGTCTTTTCTGAAACGAATATTTCAAAATTCCACGGTCACAGGTGGACGCTTGTCTAAATTCAAGACCTTTAACACTAATTTTATCCTACAGATTTGACTTTTTTAATCCTAGGAGATTTTCTCTTAAAAAAATTAAACCAATGGTCAATATTCCGCAGAAATTTAAAAGAAACTTGTTCAAAAAAGAGAAAAAGTCGGAGGTCCACTACCTCCAACAATCGCAAACTGTTGTTTATGTGGATAATAAATCGCACTACTAAGAGTTTGTATTTTAGGAAGAACAAAATAAGAGTTATCAGAATTATTTAAAAGAACTCTTGGCAACAGAGAGGGCCAATTACTCTTTGTGCAAATGCAAATAATATTATAAAGATACCTCTAATTTCGAAATGGTCAAAATTGAAGAATATTAATTTTAAAATGGTCTTTCGTAAAATTACTTTAAAGTTTTTTTTTTTGACTCAACATCTTTATTAATACTCTCAAAATTATTTTTTTTACATAAATTTGTTACATCTTAAATTTATTATTTCTATAATTTAAATACTGTAACTCATATTTGCATAACGGAGCATTTATTAACATTTATAAGATTCTCAAATAGCTCCTTAATAAATTCCAAAAAAAAAATTGTACAGTGTATAACAATATCCTTAAACTTAACCGCACATCCATGACATCAGCACATCCATCATGTTATATTGAATTAGTTCTGAAGTGTCCTTTGTGTAATAATTTTAATAGTTTTATATAGAAAGAAGATAATCATCGGTACGCTATATATTATATAGTTTATAGTGTGATAAGAATGATAACTTCTTATTTTAAATTTAAAGATTAATTTATAGATATTCGTAGAACGTAATCCAGTAGGAAATGTTCAACACGGAGAAGAGTAATGGAAATCCTACACGAGATGCACGATCAATTTGAATCGCATGCTTAAGTCTTACCTGGGCTGGTGTTAATTTTGGTTCGGGAGGCTTTGAAAAACTACAACGTATGCCGCACGGTGGTTGTGTTAGTAGAAATGAACTTTGTGCTTTTTGGAACACGGGTATTTCACAATCGTGTGAATTTGCTCGATCACGTCGCCCATTGTGCTTGATCGATGACAGATCAATTGATTTTTTCGGTTCGGTTGGTAGCGGTATAGGTTTTGGTAACGCTGTATCACCAAGCACAATATTTACAAGACAATATTCCATTAGTGCCATAAACACAAATATGGTGCAGACGCACATAAATGCATCGACCGCTTTTAGATACGAAACGGGTGGTAGAAGTGCTTGTGATTTAGCATGCTGTGTCGATAGTGTTAAAAGTGATGTTACACCTAATGTTACACGGGCGGGTGCTGCTTCCGGTTTTATCCAAAACGATACCCACTTCAATAAAAAAAATTATTTTAGTGACAAGTTTTTTTGTAATGTGTATAAATTCTAGATACTCACCGACATGATGACAATCAAACACGTTGGGATATACGTGTGAAACAGATAATAACCCAAACGTCGTTTAAGCTCAAATACAATTTCTAAACATGTAAAATTTCCCGTCGAATACACTTGAGTACAATCGGCCGTATAATTTTTTACCAACGCCAATTGTGGCAGCTCAATATTTTCGTCGACAACGAGCGGTACATCGGGATCCCATTGAAATATCATATCGTCGGTCGTGTGCGATAAACTTTCCATTTGTAATTTACATTCTTGCGTGTCGTGCGGATAAATTAAAAAATTCATGGCGCACGCCAGCCGTAACGTTAATTTTACCATATACAAAATGTTTTTCTCTTTGTACAGCCATAAATAATGATTGGGTATGGTCATCGTTTGAAATGTTACCGATTTGGCATTTGTAAAAAATGAATCGGGTCGCCACATATTTTTCAGCCATTCGACTTCGAGCAAACGATATTCCGTTGTCATATTTTCCGGTAGCCGTAGTCGATGGTCTTTCCATGTTTGTTTCAGCCATATATCGGCCATATAGGTCATTGATGTTTCATCAATCGAATCGAGCCCCATAACGGTGACGTGAAAATAGACTTTTGTTGGTTTACCATTTTTTTTCGGTGGTCGCATTTTATCGTAAAATCGAACGTCTTCCGGCAGGAGATCACCTAATTGTAAACTCTTCCTAGAAATATTTAAACATAGCATTAGTTTTATATAGAAATGAGAACAAAACATAATCCATAAATTACTGATACTCGGCTGCGTCCACATTAAAACTAAGATGTCCAAAAAACCAGGTAAATACTAAGATGACCTTCATGTTTCTGTTCCAATTTATGTACACAGTGTAAATTTTTTAAACTGTAAAAATAGAACAAAATATTGCAATTTTAGTGCACATACACACTCACACATATACACAGTTTATGCTGAACTGGCAAAAACGAATAAAACTTTATTTAGAATGTACATAAAACAATATGAGGGTATAGGATGAGATAAGAACTTATAATCATTATCCTTTCAATGCTATCATTATGACATATTTTTCTCGTAATTATGCACTTAAGAAATAGAGAAGGTAATGTAAAAATAAAAAAATGTTCCCATGTATAAAGTACTTGAAACGAGAAGAATCAATCAAAAAGATATGTGCTTACTGATCTATGCGCCCAACCAAAGTAGCGACAGTAATTGTATCCCCAATCGTTTAACGTTTCAATGAATTTTGTAGCAGCATTATTTTGGAATCTCTTTGCCCATATTTGATCGAGTGTCTATAAGACGTTAAATTTCAGTTCATCTAAGTTTATAGATTTTTAATTTGTGTATTCACTAATTTATGCAATTTGCATACTCAATTATCGACTTTGATTTATGTTCGAGAGTATTCTACTTCACATATATTACAAATTCTATATTTATATATTCTATGTTTGTTATCCACTTAGAATTTCTATATTTAGATTCTACATTTAATCGATTTATAACTTACATACTTTTCAAAAGTATAGCCAAGGAGGAAAATATGGAAAAGACATGGATGATCATACAGTTGTAAAATATACAAAAAATTATATAATCTCCCAATTAGGTTGTATTAAAAAAGAGTATTGAAGTTCCTTTAGCTGTACACATGTACATGACCGTCTAATCAGTAAGGGCATCCTACTAATTATAATTGAATTAATTGACCACCTAGGACTTAGTAAAAGGCGCTTTTTTCCACCATTCTAGGTATATAACAACTTTAATTAGCCCAGCAATAATATATGTAACAAGGTAGGCTCAATAGATTCCGGGGTGAGCAAATTATTCATGTATACTCATTTTGAAGAAGCGTAAAAATTGGTTAATCCACCAATTTTAACTACAGATCAGCAACGAAACAAATATTGCAAGAATCCATCGAGTACATCTGTTAGCATACCGATGACGAGAAAAAAATTCGAGATGGATCCTGAAAAACAAAAAAGAAAACCTACCACAAAACGGAATGCAAAATCCTTCGCCTGAATAAGGGACAATTGCCAGGAAACCAGAGTAATTTTTACCGAACAGCCAAAAGTTATACCGAAAAGTATAATTCATAAAACTGTATTCATGCCACAAACCGAATATTTCCAAAGTCTAGAAAATACATGATAGTGAGCCCATAAAACTGTAAAATATATGCCACAAATATTTTTTTGGAAAATTTGTGCTCCACTTCCGCAAAGATGGCTCGTTCACTAGTGTCGATCAAGCGTGCCGGTTTCTGCAGCAGCTTTCGCTTCTGGAGAAAACTCCGACAAAATCGATGGAATGGCCTACATCGTCAAAAAGAAAAAAACAGTTTACCCAGTTTAAACAGTAGTTATTGATGTTCCAGATGTCGGGACGATAGAATATTGAAAAAATATAGGATAAATATATGACATTTAGGCGATTATAAATATAAAAGTATTTTGATTATTTTAAAACTATTTTTGGAGATATGCGAACACGATGCTACGGGGAATATCTACGTGTCACCATCCTCATTGCCCCTAGCATGCACTCTCGAAAACGAGGTAGAAACAAAATTATGTCTGCTGTATTCCGAAAAGTTAGCAGGCTATGCAGCACCAATCGTGGTCATGTAGGATGGCCGCATACGTTTTACAGCCGATTGCTCCACAAATTACAATGACGCACTTAAACCAAATAAATCTAAGTGTAACTGGATGACGCTTCTAAAAAGTTGATGCTGATTAACATGCTCTGTGGCCCGTTCGTGATCAACAGCTTGCAACCAAACCGCTCTTGGGATATTTCAACAATTGCTGGATGCTATGACAGTTACAGAAGAGATATTTACATTTTCATGGATTAGTGATATTATTATCGAAGGCAAAGACAACTGGCAGCAACGTGAGCGCATTTTCGAAGTGCTGAACAACAG
The DNA here is from genome assembly GCA_963556175.1 of Tipula confusa. Classification (NCBI taxonomy): domain Eukaryota; kingdom Metazoa; phylum Arthropoda; class Insecta; order Diptera; family Tipulidae; genus Tipula; species Tipula confusa. Next base: position 167,035,655 of record OY744476.1, read on the forward strand.
ACATTACTCAACTACGATCGTTTTTGGCGCTGAACTGTCACGGCAAGTTTTTATCCAAGTTCTAAAATGCACGGGCCACTCGACGATATGCTACAAGAAGACATCGAGTACAAATGGAATGAAGCTCGAGCTACCGCATTCAATCGGTTAAACCAGTATAGATCCTCGCATATGGTACTATAGCAGATACTACATCGATACTAAAGGTATCTCCAATACCGATTTTATTTCTAGATTAATCTCGCGGCGCAACCTCTATTCTAAGCTAAAGACAGAGTCGTTGCAATGGTCGATGCAGAAGATATCGACTATTTCGCAGTTGAAACCACCAATTCAATGCTTTCAAATTGTGTCGACATACAAAATGCCACTGAAGAAAGTAACATGCTTCGTCCCACTATGTCATCTAGTTCCTAGTTCACCATGATCACGAGTCCATATTGACTACACGCACGCCCGATTTTTAAGAGAAATCAATGAATGTTTATTTCATTGTAAAGAGGAAAGTATGCCATTAACATTTGAAAAACGATATCAGCCAAATGGCCGCCACGGCTACGCTTGCAGCACCATATCCTTTTCATGAAATTTTCCATGACCAATTCGCGCATTTGCGGCTGTATGCCTTCGATAACTTCACGAATTCCATCTTTAAGGTCTTGGAATCGATTGTGGAGCATTGATATAGACCTTATCCTTCACGTGGTCCAAATAAAAAAGTCTAAAGGTGTTAAATCACAAGATCTCGGTGGCCAATTGTGATCACCTCTTCGAGAAATAACACGGTCAGGAAACTTTTCTTGCAAAATTTCGATTGTTTCGTTGCTTGTGTGGCACGTAGCATCGTCTTGCTAAAAATAATCGTCGTGCACATTAATATCTTCCAATTCCGGTAGCGCAAATCATTCACCGTAATAGTTGCACCAGCCTCATTTTCGAAAAAGGAAGGTCCAATCACACTGACAGCTCAAAAACCACACCAAACAATGCCACATTGAGGATGGAGAGGCTTTTCAACAATCATTCTTAGATTTGCCGAGCCCCAAATGCGGCAATTCTGCTTATTAACGTAGCCTCCGAGTTGAAAATAGACCTCATCACTGAAGATGATTTTTCGATGAAAATCCGGAACATTTTTATAGTGAATTTTAACAATTTTAATGCGTTGTTGAAGCGTGTATTGTACCATTTTTCGCATTGGCGTAGTTTTTACTTGTTTAATTTTAAAAGAAGGCAGCTTCAAAATTGGCAGCTGCACAAATAGCAGGCTATTCCAAATAAAACTTCTTATTGAGTAATCCTTTATTAGCCGATTGAAGCGACAATCGTCACTAGAAGTAACAGTAGTAATGGTATTCTCTTAGTAATATGAAAAATTGATCGTCACATGAAACGACATTTTGCGCCAGTTGATAATTCAAAGAGAGAGCCCCAAAATAAAAAAAAAGGAAGAATGCGCAATCCCGAAATTGTTTATATTATAAAAAGCATTTTATAGTAAATGTCATTTGTCCACGTCACTTTGATGGAATAGCAATTTTTAATAGAAGTGATGCGACAGTATAGTCAGTTCATGTTAAGTGGTACAACTAAGAGAATATGGATTTTAATAAGCCATAGTCCGATCTAACCACGACTCTTATAAACTGTGGTTTGATAATTACAGAACACCTAAATTTTGATGGCTCAACAAAAAGGAAGGAAGTAATCAGAAGCCGAATCTAGCGAAAGATGAAACAGAAAACCTGTTTGTGACACATCAAGTAGGTGATGGCTGGATTCTCGATTCAGGTGCCACGTGTCACATTGCCAGTTCCAAGGATATTTTCGTCAATATTGACGTGAATTGTAGAGATAAAGTAAGCGTTGCAAGTGGTAAACAGTTAACAGCTGCGGGTAAAGGCACAATTAAGGTCGATTTTCTCAACGAGGAAAATCAATCAAGGGAAATTTGCTTTCAGTCAAAAAACTAACGGAAAAAGGTTTTCAAGTAAATTTCAAGGTTGTTGCTCTGGGTGGGAAATAAGGGAGAACAGTTGGCGAAATCAGCGGTAAACTTTACAGACTAAAGAAACCTTACAAAGTTTACTCGGTCGAAAAGGAATCCAATGGCTGCATATATTATTGGCATAAGCCAAAACATGTGAAATAGGGCAAACAAAAACCAGCCAATGAAAGGAAAGAGAAAGATATCCCGACAAAAATTGTCACGTTCCATAGTGCGTTCCATAGTGCGAAAGTGACAAAGGGGATTCTCATACTCACAAGGATTCTCATAAGACAAGGACTACATGGGCCTTCAGATCAAAATGTTGGAATTCAACAAGCTATGACAATAATGCAAAATTCTCTAAATGCTATTGTCAATCGCCTCTCTAAAATAGAAGAAAAGATAAAGTTTCTAAACAAAAGACAATCTTGAACAGCAAGTAGGAAAATTTAACCAGATTTGTAGCAAAAAAGTTGCTAATGGGCTTCTACAGCATCTTCCAGAGCTAGAAATCTTTTTGAATACAGAAAAAATTGATATATGCGCTTAATACCAGAGAACCATTTACTCTTGTTACCATTCTATCCAGCAGAAAGAGCTAGGAGTGGGGCAATTATCTAGCAAAATTTAGTGATAAAAAAAAATCAACAACATTACTTGTAATTTGCTAGAAAAACGTATGTCTTATTATAAACTTCAATTTTTTTACGACCCGTATGCTTTGCTTTTTTTGTCATTTAGACAATTGCGTATATTCATATTATTGTCATTATAGTAAAAAAACTAAGATTTTCCTTTCAAATTTATTATAATTTGATTTAAAGATTTATTATAATAAAACCCCGTCTCGCGATTTACGCTTTAAAAGCTAATATTTGAAAATTTCAGTTAGTTTAATTTTGTGTCAAAAATGTTTACAACCCAATACTCAAAATTGGTGTAATTGTAGATGTTGTTATCTTAGAAGCAACTCTATGTGGCGTTAGAGTTGACTAAAACTAAAATAATTTGCAACATTTTAATGTAGTTTTTATTTGTTCAAGATCATGATTTACTTATAGAAATTAGTGAAGTGGCCATTATCAGAATAACCAGCTAAGTACCCAACTGCGAGTTGGGTAGTTTAAAATTTGTGGAATCGAATCTACCGTACAAATTTTTTATTTTCTATTAAAATACATATAACAATAAATAAAATAAAAATATAGCATAATTTAATATTTGAAATTTGTTATATTTTTTATTAATTTTTCATGTAGGTAATTTAAAAAAAATTGTATGATTTTTTTATTGACTGATAAAATAAATTTTATACGGTGATTTTTTTTTTTGGTATCATGTACATTTTTTGTGATTTGTTGTGGTATCATGTAACCGTATTGTAGCAGTTTTAATAATTATTTTAAGTTAGTGATTTTTTTTTATCACTAAAAGTCGTGCCTAATTCCTATCCTGCATAGAAATAAAGCACAACTTTTAGTGATTAAAAAAAATTCATATAATTTCTTGTAATTTGCTAGAAAAATGTATGTCTAAAAACGTTACGATATAATTTCTTGTAATTTGCTAGAAAAACATGTCTAAAAACTCTCGTCTGTTTATTGTTACTGTTACAATGAAAGAACCCAAAAATGAAATCAAACATAACCTAAATGCAAAGAAAGCTCCTGGATACGATCTTATTACAGCAAAACTTATTTAAAAGTTGCCAGAAAAATGTAAGAAGTTGCTACACATAATCAACGCAGCATTTAGAATGAAATATGTTCTTCAGCAGTGGAAAATAGCAGAAGTTATTATGATACCCAAGCCTAATAAGCCTAATGAGAAAACGTCTTACAGACCTATATCTGTATTGCCATCATTATAAAAACTGTTCGAAAAATTACTCCTTAAAAGGATGAAACCCCTGATTGAAGAAAGACACCTGTCACCATTTCACCAATTTGGTTTCAGAGAGAAACAGTCCAACATAGAGCAGGTACACTGAGTCACTAACGTAATTGAGAAGACGTTTGAAAACAAAAAGGTATATTCTGGAGTTTTCCTTAATGTTAGACTGGCATATAAATTACATCGCGACTTCCCTAAGCAGTGCTATGAGATATTGAAATCATACAATGAAGGGTGATATTTCAAAGTGAAATATATGAAGGAGAGTACTCATCACTCAAGAGAATTGCAGCAGGAATACCACAAGAGAGCATGCTGGGACCTGTATTTGCTTTATACGAAAGTCATACCTATTACAGGAGAAACAGATATTGCAAACAGATATTGGAGAGACAACCGGCAAATTACAGCACACTGTGAATGAGATTGTCCACTGGACAAAAAAATGGAGAATAAAATTGAATGAGTCTAAAATCAGTTCACACAATCTTTACCTATCTAAAAGTTAGTCACCTACCTATTTACATAATTATAGACAGGAAATACCACATGTGAACATGGCAAAATACCTGAGTATGACGCTCGATGTCAAGTTAAAATGGAAAGGACTGGATATAAAATTCAGACAAATGTATTGGCTCATTGGAAGAAATATTGAGCTTACCATTCGAATTAAGCTACTTTTATACAGGCAAATACTTAAGCCTGTGTGGATCTCTGGCATCCAGATCTGGGGACGCACAAATAAAACGAACGTTATGATTATACAAACGTTTCATACCAAAGTACTGCGATGTATTGTCAATGCATCTTGGTTTATTATAAACGATAATCTACATAGCGATCTAAACATGGTAACCGTCAACGAAGAAATCAAAAAAAAATGCCAAAAACATATATCCACCGTTTACAACTCCGTGAAAACACGGATATTCAACATATTATTAACGACGTCGACAGCGCAGATGCAAGACGACTAAAGAGAACGAAGCCGCTTAATTTAGTTGCTGATGTAACCGGAAGAACAGAGCTCACTGGGAGTAACTAACTGAGAATTAAAATAAAAAAGAAAAATTGCTAAATGAGTTCTAACAACTTAGTCGTAATAAAAATATAAATAAAAATTAAAAAAAAAATTACTATGTAGGTTATGTGTAGAACTAAAACCTAATTGAAGGAATTTTACTTTTTCTCGGCAAGGAGATCACGATGACGTACACAGATTTGTTACGACACATATGAACTAGAATGTTAACCTTTCTTCCAGGTACTGAACGGCTGCATATACAAATTTATTTTAAGAGATTTCTTCTACAAAAAACTAGGTAGGCAAAGAATTAGCCTTTGTTACTTTGCAAACTTCCAAATAATATCCAAATCGTAATTAAAAAAACTAGAAAAAACGTCCGTTTATTCTAAAATAATTGATACAAAACTCATAACATTATTATGTAAGCAATTAAGCTCAGTTTCACTCCGATTTATACAATTAAATCTTGAAATAAGAATTTAAATGTTTAAATCAAACTGTGAGTGATCATTCATTTGAAAACAAATCGGTCTTAATCTTAGATACAAAAAAAATTATGTCCACCATTTATTAAAATTTAAAAGTCAGCAAATTTTCTAAAAATACAAATTCTAAACCACTCGAAAAATATCTGCAAAACGTGCACTATCACTACGATCTTACGTTTGTCGTCTTAATATTTTTTTATAATTGTTTTAGTATATACGAAATGAAAATGTATAAGAGGAAATCAATCTCATTTTTTTTTTAAGTGGCACTTTTTTACTGGTGTTCTCTAGTTGATAATGAGATTATTGGCTTGTATACAAAACCATTATAGGGTACATGCCTTGCTTCGATAATTCGTTTGAACGATTATTATTTTATTTTATTTAACACCAAATCGTTTTATTTCTCACACATTTCCGTTACACAAATTCCACCATTTTATAATTTCTATATCTCACACAATCACTGTTCACACATTTTAAATATTCTTAGTTTGTGTATCCAGTCCTTACGTTTTAAAATGTTTTATTAGCAGCACTATCACAATTTGGTCAAAAATTTACACAGTATTTTCTATAAACCACATTTTATTTATTACTCTGTAATTATGTACAGTGTTGCGTCTGCAAAGTAGCATCGATACAGAGGAACTGAGTAAATTATGATTGTTGTCGGTGGTATTTAAATAGAATCCTCGATTGGTACTTGACAATGAAGTCGTTAGAATGGGGTAAAAAATAAAAAATTAAAATATAAAGAAAAATGTTATCCTTATCATGTTTCAATGTATGGATTTGTTTTACACATATACCTTTTCTATATATGTACATCGTTACGGTGGTATTTGTGAAGTATTTTGCATTTAAACAAGGTGGAGGAACGATAGTTTTTAATAAATTGCAGACTATAATTATTCACTTTTTTCATCTTTGTATATACATATATACACCAATACTTCGCTTTGCGTCGTTAGTCGACATATTTTCAAAAAATATTTTCGGTTTGTAGTTCATGTACAGTTTTCATCGTATTTTCAAATTCAAAAGTGGCACTGCAAGGCTGGATGCAAAAAATCTCAGTAAAAATATGTAGACTCTACGAGTCTAAAAATTGTAGTCTACAAATATATATCTAGATTATGTTGCTTTGAAACTTTTTTTTTGACATTTGTCAACATAGTTCATATTTATAAATTAAAAAAAGCATGGTGGATAACACGCATTTTGAATATCCTTATATTTACGATAGTGATGGAGGTAAATATAGATGTGAAATGTCAATTTAATTTAAAGGGTGATTTTTTAACTATTTTCTTTTTGGCAACACTGATTTTGAAAGGTCACGTATGTTTCGTGTTTTATGTCAATGTTAAACATCTTCAGTTTGGTCTATAATTTAACGAATTGTCTTACAAACGAACAACGCTTGCAAATCATTGAATTTTATTATCAAAATGCGCGCTTTGTTAAGAAAGTTCATCGTGCGCTTCTTCCATTTTATAGTCAGTTTAATCGACCCACTGAAGCGGCTATTCGGGCTATTGTGACAAAATTTCGCTCCAAATTTACATTGTTGGACATTTAATCACCAACACGCTTACGTACAGTGCGAACTGAAGAAACTATCGCAGCTGTATCGGCCAGTGTTAGTGATGACTATCAATTATCTATTCGACGCCGTTCGCAGCAATCGGGCCTCTGTTACTCAACAACGTGGAAAATTTTGCGGAAGGATTTAAGTGTGAGGCCTTACAAAATACAGCTGGTGCAAGAATTGAAGTCGAACGACCTTCGAAAAGGAATGAAACAATGAACCAATTGAGAGGCAAGTTCGATGAATACTTTATTTCACGTTCGTAATCGGTCAAATGGCCGCCTAGATCGTGCAATTTAACGCGTTTAGATTATTTTTTGTAGGGCTATGTTATGGCTCATGTCTATACTAACAAGCCCGCTTCGATTGACGCATTGGAAGACAGCATTGAAGCATTTATTCGTGAGACACCGGCCGAAATGTTAGAAAGTGTATGCCAAAATTGGACTAAGGGGATGGACCATTTGAGGCGCAGCCACGATCAACATTTGCATGAAATAACCTTCAAACATTAAATTATATGGACCGTACTATCGATTCAAATAAAGATTTCATGCGTTTTTCGTAATTTTATGTTTCCTTTTTTGGAAAAATTTCCTATAGCTATTAAAAAATCGCCCTTTACAAATACTTTCGTTTAGTTACCTCTAAGGGTGTTAAATTTTCCAAATGAATCGTCTGAAACGGCTCATTTCCCTTCTCAACTGAACTCAACAACACTTCCTTTTTCACCGGTTTGGGATTGTATGCAATACATACGATACAACTTCCAATATTCCTACTTAGTTTTTGTTTCATACCGGCAAAGTAAAATTGTCTTCTAATCTTTTCGCTAACTTTTCCACGTCCTAAGTGTCCCATATTATTATGATATTTGTAAATAACCGAATCTATCATCTTTCCGGGAGTTAGCAACTGTAACCTATCTTTGTCCTTCCTGTAAACTATACCCTCTCTAAGCTCATACCCCTTTAACTTCCTCTTTTCGACCTGCTCTCGAATTTCTTGTATAGACTCATCCTCAATTTGACAAATATATATATTTTCTCAAAGAAAAGATCTTTCTCTTTAACCTATAGATAATATACTTGTATCCGAGTAAGAGCATCTACATGCCTCATTCCAAAAAACATTATGGAGTGCAATTCTTGATCCTTCTGTCTTTGTAGTAGTACAGCCCCAGACCCTAAGGCAGATTCATCTGTATGAAGCTGGGTCTCATTTTTTATGTCATATATACCTAACACTGACTTATTAACTAGCAATTCTTGTTAAAAGATTCAGGGTGCTCTTCACCAGTACACGCATCTCCCATAAGGTTGAGATCGAATGTGCCTAATGATTTAATGCTCACATTTACAATCCTATTTAAACTTAAAAAATCCCTTCCCAGAATAATATTTACATCCATGGTTTCATTTGTGAGTACCAATATATTTACTTTAATTAATTTATCATTAATTACAACATTTGTCAATATATTTCCTAAAACTACCAAACTACTGTCGTTAATTCCGTTAATTATAGACATATTCTTTGACAACTTATTATATTTGCATCCTTTAATAAGACTCTCTCTTACTATACTCACTTCCAGAATCTAAGAGTACGTTGGTATCGATTTACCTGTTGTCCATAATCACCTTGGTTGTCATTTGACTCGTATGATCCACCTATATTGTATTTTTCTCACAATTATCCTGCTTTCCACACATCTCGACTCTACAGTCCTATTTTTTATGCCCGATCTTGTTACACCTCTCACAAACTGGCTTCCGTAATGGCAATGAACATTAGACACTTGCTCGCTATGTGACCGTTCTGGAAACAATTATAGCATTGTTGACGCCTCTTTTATCGCAAACTACTATCCTCCAACTGCGGAATTATTTGAATCGACTTATTTAAATTCCTGTTCATATACATTTCTACATCTTTCCTTTCATTTCCACCGTTGTCTCATCTATATAATTTTTTGCAGCTGCACACATCTTGTAAAAATACTCCGCAAATCTTTGCTCCTTCTTCCTAACTCGTTTCCTTAACATATCATGTATTTCGGTGATTTTTATGGGATTGGAAATTACGCTGCAACTCACATTTAAATTTGTTCCACGTTATACTACCTCCTACAGTCTCGTACCATTTTCGGGCATATATTTTCATATCATCTTTTGCTGCCAATACAACCAATCTTGCATCTATCTGATGTGTATCCATCAATGCTATCACATGCTGTACCCACTGCTCTGATGTTAATCCACCGTCTTCTGTTGAATCAAAACTGGGTAGAATATCAATTATATCTCTAATTGTAAACCTCAGAGCTTCACATCTCGTCCGATGACCCTGATTCTCCTGATACTTCTGATTTATATTAATGAATAATTTATATTATTCATGGTCCATCCGCTGATCCACATGTGACATAATCTTGCTTCTCTTATCTTCGACATAACATTGTGTCCTATTCCCCATCCTGACTTCACAATTCTATATATCCGCCATTAAATTACAAAATAATCTTTATTATAACTCTTCCCATTTTCCTGTAGTATTAAGTCCACGTGCCGGCAATTCCTTCTTTAATTGTCTTACATTCAAATCTTTCGACATGTTTAATTGTTATTATCCTTCTAACAATTGTCACACGTAAATCCCACTTCTGAACTGTAAGCATTCAATTTATTTTTATATTATTAAATAAAAATCGCCGATTAACACCAATTATGTAGATTAACACCAAATATTCAATTTTATTCAAAACAGAATTATTAAACAAAATTGCTTATGTTTTTTTTAACCTTCCTTCGACCAATATATATATTACATATATTCTTCTCTCCCTCCTTTCTTTCCGGAAGTACCATATAAATATACTTCTCTTTCTAATTAACCCCATAAACCCATTATATTTTATTTACATGATTACAATATGTACCTGTGGTGACAACTATTTTGGAATTCAATTCCAAATTATTCCGAATTATTTTGGAATAATTTTTCAAATTAAAAAAACTCAGAAGTCCGGAAAATAACAATTTATAAAAAAATTATTAGTTTTTATAAAAAAATTATTATTGTTTTTCAACAAGGAACAGTGGTCGGTTGCCAGGATTTTTTACAAAATGTTGAAAAAGTAACAACGCGTTTCTTCCCTTTAAATACCTATCCACATGATTGTTATTTTTTTTACCCTTACAGATGTTCCAAAAAATATGGCTAATATCAACTGAAGTGAGTTCGGTTTGTAGTATATGTACAGTTTTCATCGTATTTTCAAATCAAAGTGGCACAGCGTATCCCTCGTCACGAACTAAAGTGGTAAATGTCCGCAATAGCGATTTTTCCTTTCGTAAATTATTCATTGTATCGATTACCCTAGCAGCAATTGTAAAGGGGAATGTTGATTTTTTTACCAATAAGTCAATGTTTTCAAAATTGGTCTGCAGAACGGTTGTAGTAGATGCCAAATTAACGACGCGGTTTGCAATAAATTAAGCCTTCTTCATCACCACTAACGTTAAAGTATGCTGTTGCATCTTTAAAAACCGAAATTGAACCGAACACTTACCGATATTGACAGTAAATATGTATGCACCAAAACTGTCAAATATGGCCTGAGGGTTAAAACAATAACAACACAAAAAGAAATAACAAAACTTGAATCAACGCAAAGCGGGGTATTGGTGTATATTTATATATATATATATATATATATATATATATATATATACATATATGTTGGTCGTTTAAAACATAAATTAGTTCATGCACATCACAACAATTATTTTAGTTTTTTGATGTTACGTTTGGAACTACAAAGAACTATGTACGTACGTATAATTATAAATAGCGCATATGTGATGATAGTGTGATCACTATACACTTCAAATATATAGTGCAGATTATGTTATATACCAACTTATAGGGGGATATATGCTTTAATGAAGCTGTACAATTTTACATTTCAATTTTATATTTTAATTTGAACGTTCTTTAAATTGACTCGAATACGTCCAAATTGCACCATTTAGAAACCTGGCCTTTCAACTAAAACAACATTTTTCTAGAATAGAAATATTTAATCATTATTCACAAAGTATTGCAACGGCCTATATCTAAATACTATTTTTACTACTGTAGCGTCATCAGGAACTCTTTTTAAAGTATAGTAAATCACCTTCTCCATTAGATCTTTACAGTTGAAACGTAATGTTCCTTTTCCTGTGATCCTTGACTTGTACGAAAACTACCATCCTTGCTTTACAATTACCAATTTATGATCACTGCCGACAAATTTTGCAGTCGACGTAATTAACACATGGTCAATTTGACGGCGGGACCTTTTACGAGGGTGTGTCCATGTTTCCAAGTGGATATTTTTATGAGGAAAGATACTGACATAGACAGCAAAGTACATTATTTTTCCCCTATTATTGATCGCTAGATCGTGTTGGTAGCACGGACCTATATTTTCATATAAGTCAATATGATAAGCCAAGTAATCCAAAGATGATCATGGAGCTGATTAGGATGGGTAATCCTGAGTTGCCGACCAACAACTGGAAGATAGCCAGGGTGGAAGAGGTTAAAAATGATTATAGGTCGGCTATAATCATAATCAACAATGAATCACTGTTTTTGCATCTGTCACGCTGAAAGTTTATAAGAAGGATGGGGCTGCTAAGTCAGGGGCATCAGAATCAGTCGGGGGAGCTTCCGCTTTGCACGAAACCTCGGCTAAGGGTATGTGTCCTTTAGACGAGCTGGTTTCAACTGTAGAAACGAAAGAAGAAAGGAGTCAAAACTGATTAATGAGCTATCCGGATCTATGGATGAACTTTGCAATCTTTCCATGACCTTGGGTTCAAAAGGATCCTATATTACTGTGGTGTCGATTGATATTTTAGCACCAAGATGTTTAAGCTAATACAAGTCAATCTACATCATTGTAAAGCAGCGTCAGATGCACTCATGCTCAAAGTAATAAAGGATGACATTGATGTCATCTTGGTTCAATAATCATGGTTCAATCAGGATCGGGTTCTTGGGCTTAGGGCTGGTAACTATAAATTACTGTTTGTGCAGGTTAAAAGTAGGATTCGTTCGTACATTCTTGCAAAGAACAAACTGAAAAAATGCCTGCTTGCCAATTTTACCGATGCAGATGTGATAGCAGCTAGCACTGAGGTAAATAATCAGAACCTCTGGCTCAGCGTACTTACCAAACGATGGGAAAATCCTTCCTCCGGATAATATGCGCAGCTTAATTAAGGATGCTTAATTAAGGAGAGAGGTGAGTCACTCTTTGATTACATTCTAAGTACTAACCTTTATATCTGTATTATAGGCTGTAAGCCTACTTTTATAACTAGTAATAGACAGGAAGTTTTGGACATTATCCTTGTTTCAACCCTCATGTCAAATAAATTAGTTAATTGGAAAGTGTTCAAAGAACACTCCTTTTCTGATCAGTGCTATCTACAATTTGGATTAGATTTGAAATATTCTAAAACTCCAACCTTTAGGAATAGAAGAAGGACCAACTGGGAAATCTACAGATTAATTTTAGGTAACTCCTTAACATAATTAGTCGCTAAATCTCCTGAATCAACATAGGAGGACTGGCGTGTCCATAGGCGTGGACTGGGACTCCTTTATAAGGAAGTCTTCAAATCCAGAAGTGTCAAAAGCAAAGCTTAGAAACTATTCTGTGATAACATACAGGAGTCCTCTGAGGCAGCCAGGCTATGTAAGATTATATTTATTTGTCCTTCTATTCCAAGTTATCTACAATGACCGGATGGTATCTGGACTAAAACGGAGGCGGAATCTCTGGAGCTCCTAAGGCGGGAAAACGGTCTCATTGGGATCCAAAAGACCTTAGGTCCATTAGCCTATCTTCCTACTTCTTGAAAACTCTAGAAAGACAGATAGACGTTTATATTAGAGGCTAAATCGAGCCGGTAAATTTAGCAGCATCTCAACATGCATACTGCAAGGGGAAATTAGTGGAAACTGCACTGCATTCCCTCTTAGGCCCTATTGAAAAATCGATCGAATATATTGAATTTTCTTTGGTGACCTTCTGTGATATAGAAGGAGCCTTTAGCAATGTCAAACCAGAGGCGTTCACGCGGACACTTTTAGATTTGGGCTGGACGAGTCACTCGGATACTGGATTGATCAATTGCTCAGGGGCAGAGTCATTATTGGTGAGGCATCCTTTCGAAATTTGTAACCAAGTTCCAAAGAAGAAGAGATAATTCACCCGCAGGGTGGTGAATTATCTCTTCTTCTTTGGAACTTGGTTATAAATGACCTGTTACAAAACCTAGAGGGGTTTGGCTTCAGAGTGATCGCTTATGCAGATGATGTTGCCATCGGCACCTTCGGCAAATATCCTAGTACCCTCAGAGATCGTATGCAAAATGCTCTTGGTATATGCTTACCAAATGGACCAATAGGTGCGGTTTAAATGTTAATCCACTTAAAACTGAATTGGTTCTTTTTTTCTAGAAAGTACAAATTTCTTTTTTCAACCCACCTAAACTTAACGGATTTGGCATAAATATCACAGATAAAGTTAAATTTCTGGGTCTTATTGTGGACAGCAAACTAAGCTGGAAATCTAATATATTGGGAAGGGTAAAGAAAGCTACAATAGCACTATACTCCTGTAAGAATGCCATTGGGAAAGGATGGGGGACTAAACCCTCAAGAACCCCTCCAATTCCTTCCGTACTGGCATCACACCTGATAAAAAAATGTTTCGAGTAGTTTGGATTTATTAAGACCGGTGCCGATGATAAAGCTATAACGACGGCGGTTGACGTCATTATTTTAATTATTCAGATGTAGATGTTGTGTGTAGCAAAGCTCAGTTTCGATCTGATGAGGAATTTAATTAAAAATTAATTGTCATCTCATCAGGCCATGGCGACCGAGTGCTATGTGTAATAGCTACTTTACGCTCTATATATATTAATGTACAGTGTACATGTAGCGTTAGCGAATTATATGAAAATTGCACGAAATATCTGAATAATTTTATTTGTGTGTGTAGCGATGGTCGCTACAAAGCCAATTTTATAGCTTCGAATGCCGATTGGGCTTTGTGGTTCCATATGAATTGTTGACTTTTTTTTAGCAAATTGGTGATAGGTGCCGACATTTCCGCGAAATTTGGTATGAATCTCCTATGCCAACCAGCCATGCCAGCAATCGACGAGTTTGTTTGACGGAGGTGGGACTCGGAAATCCACAAATAGCTTCGACCTTAGCAGGATCAGTACGGAGACCGTTTTCACCGATAAGGTGAAAAAACTTTTGCCGCCGATAAGAGTTTAGCTACTGTGGTTAGTATGTCAAAATGCCCTTCTAACGACGCCGAGATGATTAATAAATCGTCTAAGTAGACAAATATCCTTTCATGATATTGGTGGGGACTTTATGACTTTATCCATTAATCTACACATACTTTGGGCTGCATTGCATAATTCAAACGGCATCACAGTAAACTGGTAAGTGGTCTACCAGGTATTGTGAGTGCCATTCTTTCGCATGAAGCCGCTTCCAAAGGGATTTGCCAGAAGGCATCCTTAAGGTCTAGTGATCTAATATATTTGGTGGTGGTTAGACGACCTATTAATCCATCAATATGTGGAAGTGGATACGTGTCTTTCTTGGTAACCTGGTTCAGCTTTCTTGAGCCCAAGCAAAGCCGAGCTTTTCCTTTCGACTTCCTTACCAATACAACGGAAGAGCTCCAGGCACTGGACGCCTCTTCAATTACACCAAGTTTAATCACTCGGTCCAATTCGTTGTTCATTAACTCCTGAATTGTCAGGTGACACGTTAAAAAACCGTTGTTTTATTGGGACAGCCTGACCCACTTCAATCACATGTTCGATCAACTTGGTTCGTCCTAGGCCATCAACTTCAAAAGATGGAAATTTTTCTTTAATTTTTTCTAGTGTTTTGGTTTGTGGGGGCTTTAAGCAGTGCTGATTGGTTTCCTCAATAAGAGGCGTGGAAATTTCATTAATGATGGTAGGGGCTAAATTAAATTTGGCCCAAAAATCAATACCTAAATACAAGACTCCTGATAAGCTTGGTACTACGTATAGTCGCATGGACTGAACAACATCATTGAACTTACTTCGACATCCACATACCCAAGAATAGGTTTAGACGTGCCATCCGCAGTTTTCACGTAAGATTGAATTTATGCAGATTAAGATCCAATTTTTAAACAAATCCTACCGAATTTTTACCCAAAACACTGATAGATGTATGTTCACCAATTGAAATGGTAATGTGCGGTCTGCGATCATCTTTAAGGTTTATGATAGACGTAGAACATAATGTATTGATAGCTTGTCGATAATGCCAATATATTCAGTCCGCATTTGTTGTTTGAGCTAATTAGTGAGCGATGCACATCGGGTCTGCAAAGATATCTCAACTTGAGGTTCAATTTTTGGTATACTGGATCCTAATTCTCGTCTTCCTATTAAGGTAGTATTCGCTAGATTATCAAAGTTTTTATTTAGTTTTCGATATTGAAAAATTTCACGTGAGCTATTTTTCGGCAATGTCCCTCACAAAGTTATAAATTATTAAAGGCCACTTACTCTCCGAATAGCCATCCCTTTTTCCAAAAGTATCCAAGCGGAAAACAAAATCGTGCACACCCAGCCCTTTTGAACTTCCATCAACAAAATCTTCCAGGTAGGCGGGTGGCGATGAGCATGATTCACGTTTTTGTCATCTTCAT